>PVJL010006660.1:30624-88809 GCA_004026885.1 Lyroderma lyra | reverse complement strand
TCTGGTCCAGGGCTTTTGCCTTTAGGGAGATTATGGATAGTCATTTTAATCTCTTCACTATCAATTGGTCTATTTAGATTATCCAGTTCTTCTTGGTTCAGTCTAGGTAGGCTATAAGTTTCTAGAAACTTGTCCATTTCTTCTAGGTTGTTAAATTTAGTGGCATAAAGTCCTTCATAATATTTTCTTATAATCCTTTGTATTTCTGTGGTATCAGTGGTAATTTCTCCCCTTTCATTTCTAATTTTGGATATTTGTGTCCTTTCCTTTTATCCTTTGATTAGTTTAGCCAGGGGTTTGTCAATTTTGTTGACTTTCTCATAGAACCAGCTCTTCATAATATTAATTTTTTCTATTGTCCTTCTGTTCTCTCATTGGTTTAGCTCTGCTTTAATTTTTATTATTTCTTTCCTTCTGCTGACTTTGGGTTTTGTCTGCTCTTCTTTTTCTAGTTCTTTAAGATGAGATGTTAAGATGTTTGCTTGTGATTTTTCTTGTTTCTTAAGATAGGCCTGTAATGATATAAATTTCTCTCTTATTACCGCTTTCACTGTGTCCCAATAATTCTGATACGTTGTATTTTCATTGTCATTAGTTTCTATATATTTTTTAACCTCATCTTTTATTTGTCTTTTATCCAGTCCTTTTTTAAATAAGCTGTTGTTTAATCTCCATGTATATGTGTTTCTTTCTGCTTTCCTTTTACAGTTGATCTCCAATTCCAAAGCTTTGTGGTCTGAGAATACACTTGGTATGATTTCGATCTTCTTGAATTTGCTCTGGCTACTTTTGTGTCCCAGCATATGGTCTATTCTTGAGAATGTTCCATGTGCACTAGAAAAGAAGGAATAGTCTCTTTCTGCTGGATGAAGTGTCCTGTAAATGTCAATGATGTCCAATTGCTGTAATGTGTCGTTTAGAGCTGTTATTTCCTTATTTATTTTCTGTTTGGATGATCTGTCCATGGCTTAGCGGGGTGTTTAAGTCCCCCACTATGATTGTGTGTTCATCAGTTTCTCCTTTCAAGTCTGTTAGTAGTTTCTTTGTATATTTTGGTGCATCCTGGTTGGGAGCATATATATTAATTAGTGTCAAGTCTTCTTGTTGTTGTATTGTACCTTTTATCATTATGTAATATCCATCCTTGTCTTTTACTATCTTTTTTAACCTGAAGTTTATTTCATTAGATATTAGTATGGCAACTCCTGCTTTTCTCTGGTTACCATTTGCTTGCAGTATTGTTTCCCATCCTTTCACTCTGAGTCTGTGTTTGTCCTTCTGGCTGAGGTGTGTTTCTTGGAGACAGCATATGGATGGGTTCTGTTTTTTAATCCAGTCTGCTACTCTGTGTCTTTTTATTGGTGAGTTCAGTCCATTAACATTTAGAGTGATGATTGATATGTGAGGATTTCCTGTGGCCATTACTTATTTCTTTGTTTGTTTTTGTTTTATTTTTGTTTCTTTCTTGTTGCTCCAACTTTATTCCATTTTTCCTGATGTTTTGTTTCAGGTTGAAGAGCCTCCTTCAGTATTTCTTGGAGTGCTGGCCTCGTGCTGGCAAATTCCCTCAGCTTCTGTGTGTCTGAGAAGGTCTTTATTCCACCTTCATATCTGAAAGATAATTTTGCTGGATAATTTATTCTTGGCTGTAAGTTCCTCTCTTTTAAATTTTTGAATATTGGATTCCTCTTCCTCCTGGCTTGCAGAGTTTCTGCTGGGACATCTGATGCCAGCCTGATGGGTTTTCCTCTAAAGGTGATAGTTCTTTTTTCCCTGGCTGCCTTGAGAATTGTCTCTTTGTCTTTAGTTTTGGACATCTTTAGTACCATGTGTCTTGGAGAAGATCTGTTAGGGTCCAGGTATCTGGGGGACCTGTTTTCTTCTTGACCTTGGGGTTCCAGATCTTTCCATGGGTTTGGAAAGTTCTCATCTACGATTTGTTTGAGTATGCTCTCTGTAGAGTGCTCTACCCCTTCTTCTATTCCTATTATCCTGATGTTGTTTTGTCTCATGGAGTCAGATAGTTCCTGCAGAGTTCTTTCAATCCTTTTGGTTCTGTATTCCCTCTCTTCCTCTTTCTTTGCTGTTTCCACGTTCTGATCTTCGATATCACTAATTCTTTCTTCCATCTGGTTGGCCCTGTTTCCTATGGCAGTTATTTCATTTCTCACTTCTTTTATTGTATTATTTATCTCTCGCATTTCCATCTCAATCTTCCTTATCTTTTGAATTTCTTTGTTAAATTTTTCCTTTTGTTCATGAAGTTCCTTTATGTCATTCATGTCCTTTTTTATGTTGTTTATTTCAGCCATGATGCTCTGCCAGTATGTTTTCATTTCTCTCACAGCCTTTAGAATGGCTACTTTAAATTCTCTGTCACTTAATTGTTTCTGAGGAGTTTTAGTTTTTAAGGAATTCATCCTGTCTGCTGGGTTCTTCCTCTTTGACATGAGGGCTTTATGTTCAGTAGTGTCCAGGAGCCTAGATTGGTACTTTTGTGGTGTCTTGCTATATGGCAGACACGAGGTGGTACTGTGGGGGCAAGTTTTGGGAAAGAGAGGGGTTATTTCTTATTTCTGGTCTCCTGCTACGTTTGGAGGTGGTGCGCATCTATCATGGTCCCTCCACTTCCTGTAGTTAGTTAGTTGGTTGGGAAGGTTGTCGGAAAGGGGAGAGTCCAACAAAGACACACCAGGGCAGCTCCACCTTCTGCCCTATGCTGGGGAAGCTGGGTGATGCGAGCCAAGGCTGCTCCTGCTGGCTGGGGTGAATGCTATCAAATCCGCCTTTCTTCCCGGCCCTGTTTCCATGGCCAAATGTTGGGGCTGAGTCTGTGGGCTCGCACTGCTTTTAGGACCCAGGGGCGCGCAAGCAGGCGTGCACACAAGTCCGAAGTTGTGGGTCTGACCTCGCGGTAGGAATACAGCTGGCCTGCTTCTGCAGCGGGCTGGAACGGGAGCCGCAGCCCCATCCGTGTAGGGGCTGTGTGCTGCCCCGCACAGCAGCTGGTCCGCCTCCACAGTGGGCTGGAACGGGAGCCACAACCCCGTGCAGGAGCTGCGCACGCAGCACGGGCAGCTGCTCCGCCTCCACAGCAGGCGGGAAGGGAATTGCAGCCCCGTCTGTGCAGGGGCCGTGCATTGTCCTTGTCCGCGGGACAGCCGCCTCGCTCCTGCAGCGGGCCGGGACCAGGAACTGCATCGCTGTGTAGAAGCCGCGCGCGCCTGCGCTGGGGGTCCCAAGGGAGCCTAGAGCCAAGATGCCGTCTCTGCAGTTCAGAGTCCTTACTCAGCCCTGCTACCACTCAAGAGTCCTGAGGCTGGCTCCCAAGGTCTGTCCCCAACTCACCACTCCAAATTCCAGATCGCCAGCCCAGCTCCCCAAGATTCCCACTGTTTTGCCGCTTTGCTAGGGCTTTTTCTCTTGTCGCCTCCTGGCTTCTCCCCTCCCATACACTGCAGTCAGCCGCGATTGGGTCCTGTTGTGATCCGTCTTTGCTCCCTCCCCTCTCTCCCGCTCACCCCCTTCTCTCCAAACCCTAGGTGTTTACTGGCAATGCGTGGATGTCTCAGCTGCCGTTTTTTGTCACCTAGGGTCCTCTTTCTTGGCTCCTGAGTGGCTGCTCAATTGTGTTTTCTGGAAGAGGCTTTAGGGACCTCCTATCCAGTCGCCATTTTGTCTTCCTCCCTATATGGTCTTTATATGACATAGCATTAAATTTGTTAAATTGCTGTTCATTTTCTTAAGTGAGATAATGATATTGTGGTTTTGAAGATGGTGTCCTGTTCTTAGGAGATACATGTTGTCATACTAAAATACTTAAGCATAAAGTTTCCAACTTGCTTTCAAATGGCTTACAAATAAGATATATATAGATATAGATATATAGATACATATAAAATCTACGTGTAGGGTATATAGATGCCTATTGTATGTCTTTCAACTCTTTTGTAGGCTTGAAAATTTTAAAGAGGAAATTTTATGTTGAGAAACCATTAAGAGGAAAGACAATTTGGCCTTAAGAAATAAAGAATGAAATAATTCAAAATTGCTCTGTTTAATAATATGTGGAACTGTTTTAAAGGAAAAGGATGAGACTTATTCAGAATGTTTCCAAAGAGCAGAGGTAGTATCTAGGCATGGGAGACCAGAGAGTAGATTTTGGCTTAAAGTAAATAAAACCGTGTAATGAGACCCTCACACCTTAGCTGGAGCCAGCCCTAGTAACAGAGAGAAGACATAATTTTGAAACTGAGAATGTGTTTGTCACTTAATATGATCTTTGCACTTTTACTACCTAAGAATGACTGGCAAAATCATGGGAGCTGTTTGAGTTTTAACCCAAGAGCAAGGAAAGCATATCCCCACAAATAAAAGTTTAAAAAGCAGTAAAGATTTTTTAAAAATTGTTATGTAGAGTTTGTTCAAAATACTGTAAGCAACTTATCTAAACTTTACATGTGCTAGGTAATACAACCGGTGGTGTAAGAGATGATTTCACATATGTATAGATATTGCCCCATTTTATTTTCTTTCAGGTCTTTAGTAAGTTAAAGATGAAAGGCTTAGTCTTGTGGTTTCATATCTTTAATTTCTCAGAACTTTCCAAAAATTGAAATACTTAACAAAGAACTGAATAAACATGATTATGATTTAATTTATATTTATTTTAACATTTGACTTCTTTTTAAAGCAACTTTCCTGGATTTCCACTTAATGATAGTTCATATTTTCTATTTTAAATAAATGTATTAAAGTTTAAAAATTCGAATCAATTCAAAAGACATACCAAGGAGTATACTGACATGGCAAAAAAAAAATATGGAGAGGATATTTAGATTTTTGCAGTTTAGGTAAATCCTGGAAGAGGTTTACTTTCTTTTTGTAATTAAAGTACTGAAGGCCATTCAATTCCAAACAAGATTCATCTCTAAGGAGATCTGATATGAACAGATGGCATCTCTTCCTTAAGGCTATGGGATAAGGCTATGAAAGTAGTCTGTCTTCATATGGTACTACCTACCTCAGACTCAGTAGGGTTTATGATCTTTTCCTTGGTATTGAACATCATAACCCGGTGGAAACATATAGATGCAAGGTAGGCATTTTACTTTCTTTGATCTTCAGTTTGTGCTGTCATATCTCATTTTATACTATCCTTTTAGTATTTATAACTTTATGCAATGTAATTTTCTCTGGTTTAATGTACTACCAGTGGGAATTAAAACAAGCCTAAGGAAACCTCAGAACTGTCCTGCTTGAGAATGTAGTACTCTTGGTCATAATAGAGTCAAAAGCTCTGCCCTGTACAAACTAATCTCTCCTCACTCTTTGCCCCTCCCCCCCACTGATTAAACATTCAGTAATAGGAGTAATTGATTATTAATTCCTCTTGAGCATCATGATATAACATAACTTTGGATTTTTTAAAATCTTAAATCAGAGAATGTTAAGATTGAAAAATAATATTAATACTTGATTTTTTTAATTTAAAATTATAAATTGAACATTTGTGTACCTGCAAATAAAAATATTATCTAACACTGAAAATGCTTGCCTGTGAAGCAGTAATTTTCCTGTCATTGGATAGGATCCTTGCAGATGGTGACTAGATGGTCAAATGTTAGAGTTATATTGGTAAAGTGGGATGATGTAACTAACCATTTACTTTTTCAGTAACTCAATATCATATAAAGTTTGGCATAAAAGACCCTTTTAAAGTAGTATGTGTAGTTTACTCTGAAAAACAGTCTAGTCAAATGAAAAATAGATGCTAGTTCTACCTAAAAATTTAAGTTAGGCTGTACATATTCTGAATTATTTTCAAGTTATAAGCAAATAATTGATATTTTTTCTGATAAAATCTATTTCTCACACTAATTTCTTCTGACTTTTCCCTGTAAAGTAAAACTAGTGATGTTTCATAAGAATATGCATTATGGCTAGGCAGGTAAAAATTTCCAGGTATCAAGAGCACTCTAAATAATTGATGGAATATTACAATAAACATGCTCAGCCATGTCAAATTCAAATTTTGATGTGTGTTCATGAGTCTTTTTTGTACTTATAGTCATTGTATGAAATTTTATTTTTGTTAAAAAATTTATAAAAAGTACAGAAGAGAAACCAAGAACCAGAATAGATATATGGACATAAAAATGTTTACTTTGATAAAAAGTTTCACTTTTTTTCATTAAGAGTTTGTAATGAAGTTGCCTGGAGAATTAAATCACTGGGAAATTTTTACCCAAATGAGTAAAGAAAGCAAAAGTTTACTGTAAGAGTGAAAAACACTTTTTCTACATTTTATATTGCTCTGTGCTTTTTTCAAACCTAATTTTCAAGGGCTGGGATTTAAATGACAATGATAGTCTGATGTTAATCTCTCCAGATTTGCTTCCCAAAGTTCATCTGCCTGAAATGTGTCCCTAGTCAATCTGGTCTGTCATTGTCACACACACACACTCAGCATTGCCACTTAAGGCTCCATGTATGTTGCTCCCTTGCCTGCAGTTACATTCCCTTTTCCTTTCATTTATTCACATTTTGGAGGAAGGAATTATATGTCTCTTCTAACACAATTCTTTCATTTTTTTTCTGTTTTTAATCGTTTAATTTAACAATTGGGGAATTCTCTCATTTTTAAATGGAGAACTTGTAGCCTAGCATAACTCTTGGGAGACTTGCCCAAATGAAAAATGTACATCATGTCTCCTCTATGAGGTTTCATTAATCACATGGCTCTCGTTTACCTTTCTTTCACATGCATTTCCTCAAAAACAGTGTCCTTCCATCTTTGCCAGTATTTGGTATTGTCAGCCATTTTGATTTTAGTCTTTCTAGTGGGTGTGTAGTGGTATCTAATTATGGTTTTAATTTGAATTTTTCTAGTGATTAACAATATTGAGCACATTTTCATATGCTTATTTGCAAGTCAAAGATACTTCTTTGGTGAAATATCTATTCAGATATTTTGCCTGTTTCTGCTGGGCTGTTTGTCTTATTATTGAGTTACAAAAGTTTTTAATATACTTTTGGAAAATGAGTCCTTCATTAGGTCAGTTTTGATGAACTCCAATTTGTCAGTTATTTGTGTGCGTGCGCACGCACGTGTGTGTGTGTGCATGTGTGTGTGTGTGTGATAAGTTTTTGGTGTCATATCCAATAAATTTTTGCCTAATCCTATATCACAAAGAATTTCTTTACTTTTAGAAGATTTATAGTTTTAGCTCTGATAAAAAACAAAATTCATCCAAGAAAATTTAAAGTTCTAATTGGCTTTATTAAGTGATTCGTGAATTGTGCATCTAGCAACTAAAGGGCATCCAAGGAGTTGCACAAAATGGAAAAATGGGGGACCAAAATGGGAAGAAAGGGGGACCAAGGCCGCTGTTGGGGAAAGAAAAGAAAATATTATTTCTGGCTGTGGGCATCTTTTCTTTGGGAAAAGAAAGAGAAGGGTTTTTATTATGCAGATTGCCCCTCTCCCTATGGAGAATGAAAAGGGCCTTTGTGACAGATTACTTTACTGGTACTTGACCAAAAAATTCAATACTGGCTGATTAAGATAACATTTCTGGGAGAGGCTGAAACTACAATTAGAACAGGTGTAAATCTACATTTAGTGTCATGGATTTTTAGCATGAGTGAAGCCATTTTGGACCTGTAGTTTTGTTTTTCTTTAACAGCTCCTATTTAGATTTATAATCTATTGTAAGTTTTTGTGTATGGTATGAGGAAAGGGGCTAGGTTTATTTGTTTATTAATCTTTGTATTCAGATATACAATTTTCCCAGCATCATTTGTTAAAAAAATAGTTTATCAAAAATAAGTTGACCATATATGTACTCATATACTTAATATCCAAACTCTTTAGTCTGTTCCATTGATCTTGCCTGTTCTTATGTTAATACCACATTGTCTTGATTACCCCAGTTTTATAGTAATTCTTTCTGTTTTTAAGATTTTTATTAAAAGTGAAACTAACATACAATATTATATTAGTTTCAGGGCTACACCAGAAATATGCAACAATTATATACTGAAAGAGTGATCACTGTGGTAAGTTTAGCAACCATCTCACACTATACTATGCCATCACAATATTATTGACTGTATTCCCCATGCAATATATTACATCCTCATGCCTTACTTGTTTTGTACCTGGGAATTGGAACCATTATTCTCCTTCACCTTTTCCACCCTTTTTTAATTTTTCAATTACAGTTGAGATTCTATATTATTTTATATTAATTTCGGATGTACAGCATAGCAGTTAGATATTTATATAATTTAAGAAGTCATCCCCCTAACTAGTCTAGTACCCACCTGGCAGTATACATTGTTATTACCGTATCATTGACTATATTCCTTGTGCTTTATTTTACATCCCTATGAATAATTTGTAACTACCAATTTGTACTTCTTAATCCCTTCATTTTTTCACCCTCTCCTCTAACCCCTCTCACCTATTACCACAACTAATCTAGTAACCATCTGACACCATACCTAGTTATTGTAATATCATTGAATATATTCCTTATGCTATACCCTACATCCCCATGACTACTTTCTGACAACCAATTTGTACTTCTTAAGACTTTCCCTTTTTCACCCACACGCCCAAACCCCTCCCATCTGGTCAGCATAATAATGTGTTATGTTTCTATGAATTTATTTCTTTTTGGTTTGTTTATTTTGTTCTTTAGATATCACATATAAGCAAATCAATCTTTGTCTGACCCTTTACTCACCATAATACCCTCCAGATCTGTTTATGCTGCTGCAGGTAGCAAGAACCCATTCCTATTCATGGCTGAGAAATATTTCATTTTATATATATATCACCTTCTCTTTATCCAGTCATTCATTTTCAGATTCCCAGGATGCCTTCACATCTTGGCCATTGTAAACAATGCTACAATAAATGTAAGGAGGTACATGTTCCCTCTAAGTAGCATTGTGGGTTTCTTTACTTATATACCCAGAAGTAGAATTACTGGGTCTTTCTTTGTCTCTTTTTAAATCCTTTGTTTTAAAGTCTTTTTGGGGAGTTCCCTGGTGGTGTAGTGGCTAGGCTTGGGCATTCTCAATGCTGTAGCCTGGGTTAGATTCCCAGCCAGGGAACTACCCCCCAAAAATAAATAAATAAAGTCTTTTTGTCTGGTATAAGGATTGCTATCCCAGCAGCTTTTTTTTCTTTTTCTATTTTCATGAAATAACTTTTCTATCCCTTTACTTTCAGTCTGTGTGTCTTTCAATTTAAAGTGAATCTCTTATAGGCAGCATATGTAAGGGTTTTGATTTCTTATTCATTCAACTCTCCCATGTCTTTTGATTGGAGACTTTAATCTCTTTTTATTGAAAGTAATTGTTGTTTGATATGTAGCTTTTGCCATTTTATTAATTATAATTTTGATTTTTTTCCAAGTCTTAAAGAAGACCTTCTAACATTTCTTATAATACTGGTTAGGTGCTAATGAACTCCTTTACCTTTTTCTTGTCTGGCAAACTCTTTGTTTGTCCTTCAATTTTAAATGATACCCTTGCTGGGTAGAGTAATCTTGGTTTTAGGTCCTTGCTTTTCATCATGTTGAATATTTTCTGCCAGTCCTTCTGAACTGCAATGTTTCTCTATAGAAATCAGCTGACCCTTTGATGGGAGCTCCCTTATAAGTTATTAGTTGCCTTTCTCTTGCTGCTTTTAGGATTCTTTCTTTGTCTTTAACCTTTGCCATTTTCATTATAATGTGTCTCGGTATGGGCCTTTTTGAGTTCCTCTTGTTTGGGACTCTTTATGCTTTCTGGACTTGTATGTCTATTTCCTTTGCCAGGTTAGGGAATTTTCCAGTCATTTTTTTCTTCAAATATGTTCTCAATCCTTTGCTTTCTCTGTTCTTCTACTGGTACCCCTATGATGATACTACTGCTATGCTTGATGTTGTCTCAGAGGACAACTCTTAAACAATCCTCTTTTTTTTTTTTTCTGTGCTGATTGGGTGTTTTCAGCTATCTTGTCTTCCAACTTGCTGATTCAGTCCTCTGCTTCATCTAGTCTGCTGGTGATTTCTTCTTGTGCATTCTTTATTTTAGTTACTGTATTTTTTACTCCTGACAGTTTCTTTTTCTATGTCCTTTTTAATTGTCTGCTATTGCTATGCTGAAGTTCTCACTAAGTTCCTTCAGCATTCTTATCACCATTGTTTTGAACTCTGTCTCTGGTAGGTTGCCTCCATTTCATTTAGTTCTTTTTATGGAGTTTTCTTTTGTTCTTTTATTTGAGATATATTTCTTTGTTTCCTCATTTTGGCTTCCTGGTTATGTTTGTTTCTCTGTATTAGGTAAATTTGCTATATCTTCCAGTCTTGCTGGGTGGTCTTATGTATTATAGTAGGTACCCTGTGGGGCCCCAGCACAATCTCCCTGGTCACCTGCTCCAGGTGCTCCAGGAACATCTTTTGCATAGATTGCATATGCCCTCCTGTTATAGTTGAGCCTTGATTGCTATTGCCAATTCAGTGGGTGGGATTGACCCTCAGGCTGATTGGTTATGGGGTTTGGCCATGTCCATAGCTTATGGGTTACTGTGCAGGGGGCTTACTCCATGGAGTAGGATTCACCTAAAAGGGGTATGGTGTCTTTTGAGACCACCCTTTGTGTGTGCCACTTGTGGGTCTCTGCTGTGGTCTGAAGCCAAACTCCAATTATGTTGGTTCTGGGGCCTCTTGAGAGTGGCTCCAGTGCAGGCCTACTTAAGCCACTATCAGTGATCAGCTTCAAAGTGATTCCTTCTTGTTTGCTGCCTGTGCTAAACCCATAGGTGTGTGGGAGAGGCCACACTGTGGACCAAGGACAGCTTCCACCAGTACTGAGCCTTCATTATCTCTGTAAAAATCCAGGACATTCTGAAGCCTGCTGTTTGTTACCTGCTAGCTCCCCTAAGATTCAGCTGCTGATAAAGCCTCAGGTAGTATAAAGTTGGATGTGGCAAGGTCTCAAAGAATCACTACATTATGAGCAGAGCTCAGTAGCCTCATTCAGATTCATATTTGGCCATAAATATGGGGGGGAGGGCTCAAAACATGAAAGATGGCACCCACTTACCAGCTGCAAGGGAGGAGGACCCCACACAGGTAAAATAGTGGTTGGCCTTCCACCCCTCACCCTGAACCACACACTTCAGTGTGCTACCCTTATGCCTTGGACACCTCCCAAGTCACTGTCCCTCAGCTGGCACCCAGGGTAAGTGTCTGTGAGTGAACGAGTGGACTTTTTAAGAGGATATCTAGGTTTCCTGCAGCTTTCCATCTCACCTGGACAGTTGGAGTCCCCACTGTTTTTCACAGTCAGATGTTGTGTGGCTCCTCTTCCCAGCACCAGTGCTCTGGGCAGGGGATCCTTATGTGGGGCTGGGTTTCTCGCATCTCCAGAGGTAACCATTGTGGCTGAGATATTCCTCCTGAATTTTAACCACCACATAGGGGTTTGGGGCCAGCTCATTTTGCATCTCTGCCCCTCCCACCAGTCTCAACATGCTTCTTCTTTATATCTTTAGTTATAAAACTTCTGTTCAGCTGGACTTCAGAGGTTCTCCAGGTTGATTGTTCTATAATTTAGTTGTAATTTTGATGTGTTTATGGAAGGAGGAAGGCAAAGTGTTTATCTACTCCACTATCTTGGATCTCTCTAGTAATTCGTAAATCAGGTAAGATACATTTTCAGACTTTGTTCTTCTTTTTTCAAAATGCTTTTGTTTATTCTAGGCCCTTTGTATTTTTCTATAAATTTTAGGATCTGCTTGTCAATTTCTACAAAAACAGCATGGTGGGATTTTGGTAAGAATTGCATTGAATCAATAGGTTAATTTGGAGGGAATTGCCAACTTAATAGTCTTTTCAATCCATGAATATGAAAATACATCTCTATTTATTTGTCATCTTTAATTTCTCTCAATAATCCTTCATATTTTCCACTGTACAATTCCTGTATTTCTGTATTAAATATATTCCTAAGTATTTTGGTATTTTTTTTTTTGAAGGTTGAGAACCACTGGTTTATTCGTTCCTGTCAATGTCATGTCCCTGGTATTTTGGTATTTTTGATAGTATTATAAATGAAATTATTTTGTTAATTTTGTTTTTGGATTTTTCATTGTTAGCTTATAGATACAAAAATGATTTTTGTACATTTATCTTACATACTCTGACCTTGCTAACCTAGGTTACTAGTTCTGTAGGATATTTTGTACATTTCTTAGGATCTTCTCTATACAAGATTATGTCATACGCAAATAAAGATAGTTTTTTTTTTCCTGTCCAACCTGTAGTCTCTAGCATTGGTAGAATCTCTAGTACAATCTTGAACAGATGTGATGAGAATGAACATCTTTGTCTTGCATGTGATATTTGTGGGGAAGAGTTCAGTCTTTTACCATAAGTATAATGTTAAGTTTTTTCAAAGATGCCCCTTACCAGGTTGAGAAAGTTTGTTGAGAATTTTTATATAAATAGCTATTGAATTTGACCAAAAGCTTTTTCTGCATCTGTGAGATGATAATGAAGTTTTAGTTCATCACTCTATAAATATAGTACATTATATTAGCTGATTTTCAGATGTTACACTAACTTGGTATTTCTATATAAACTCCTTTGGTCATAGCATATAATTACTTTTATATGTTGGTGAGACCCATTTACTAATTTTTGTTAACTACTTTTCCATCTGTATTTATGAGAAATATTAGTCTGTAGTTTTCTTATGTGCTTGCATATATATCACTTTTTGACTTGGAAGCAATATATATGTGTATACCTTAAGGTCACCAATAGAACAATGATTATATTATATATAATCTCTACTTTCAAAGTTCACAGTCCTGCTGGAATGTCAGAAATAATAAAAGAAAATAAATTTTATACACACACACACACACACACACACACACACATATATATATATATATATATATATATATATATATATATAATTATTGCTCTAAACCAAATAAATAAACAATGTTATATGAGTTTTTAAGTAATGGAATCAAATGGAGAGGGTAGGGGTACATACTTAAAGGGTAGTAAGAAAGACTTTATATAAGGAGTTGATTTTTTTAAGCTGAATCCTGAAGAACAGGGAGTGGGGATGTGGGAGTGTTTCAGATAGAGGTAATAATAGGTGCACAGGCTCTAGACAAGAACAACTGATGAATTAAGAGAAACTGAAAATGGTGTGTTCAGGCCATAGTAAGAAAAAAAAACATGATTAACTAAAAGATTGAAGCGGGGGAATGGGGATATTGACTGAAAGGTAAAATCCTCTACTTCATATTCTGAAAGGCATTGATTTTCATTGAGCAAAATGAAAATCTTAATTGAAGAAGCCAAAGGGTTACTTGCATGCCAAGATTATTATTTCTAACCCTGTTTTCTGTGTCACTTTGTAGATACTTAGAGGCTGAGTATGACGGTACACTCACAAACCTTAAGGTTCACCTGGTTGAATGTTAAGGGATTTTCAAACCTCTTTATACAAGAACCCAAACATGAGAACCTACCCAACTGCAATTTCCCAGAAGTACTTTCATAAATAGTTTGAGCGGTTTTATTCTTTGATGCTTATAAGAGTTCTCTGGGCATTCAAGGAGTTATATACTGAAGGGGTTCAGAACAGGCCTCCCCATGATCTGACCTTGAATATGTGAATTATGTTGAAGGCAAATGAGACCCTGCAGGCCCATAAGAAACTTTTTTCTCTCCAAGAATTTATCCAGCCAGGGAACTCCACCCCCCACCACCACCAAAAAAAAAAAAAAAAGAATTTAAATTAGAGGCCTTGCCCATAATAAGAGTTATCACCAGAAATAACTTTTATGACCTACCTATAGGGCAAGGCAAACTTCTAGTTAGTGGCCATCTACTATTCCAATCATCCTGTGAATGACCTTCCTCCAAGGTGACTTTTACCTCATCCTTAGCTCAGAATGTCATATACCAGGTATGATAATTAAGTTTGTAAACTTGCCGCTGTATGCTTATGTTGGCAGCACTGTACAAACAACTCGGTAAGGTTTCATATCCTTGGTATATATATCTGTGTTCGTGTCTCACAGCTGTGTTCATGTCGACGTGTGGCGGTGTCTTGCTGAGTGGCTTTCATATTGTTGTTACGTGTTTTCCTGTGCTATCATGAGAATGTTGGAGCTTGAATAAGAGCAATGAACAAACATTAAATTTCTTGTTAAACTTGGCAAGAGTAGAAGTGAAATCAAGGACAAATTAGTCCAACTTTATGGGACTAATGCCATAAACAAAATAGAGTAAATATTTTTCTCAGGCAAGAAACAGCATCAGTTAATGAAGAGAAGTCAGGACAGCCAGTAACAAGCAAAACTGACAAAAACATTGCAAATATTTGTTGAATTGTGCCTCAAAATCATCAACTGACTGTGAGAAACATAGCAGACCAAGTAAACACTGATAGGGAAACAGTTAGGAAAATCTTAACTGAAAATCTTGGCATGAGAAAGGTGTGTGCTAAAATGGTCCTGAAGGAGCTCACTGATGAACAAAAGCAAAGGAGAGTTGAAGTTTGCCATGACCTTTTGGAGAGGCAAGACGATATTTTGGCTATGTTATCACTGGTGATGAAACATGGGTGTACCAATATGACCCTGAAACAAAGCATCAAAGTGCACAATGGAAGTTGCCCATTCTCCACAACCAAAAAATTCTCTCAGTCCAAATCAAGAGTCAAAACGATGTTGCTAACCTTTTTTGATATCAGAGGGATTGTTAATTATGAATTTGTACTAAATACACAAACAGTCAACCAAGTTTACTATTTGGAAGTGCTAAAATGTCTGCGTGGATAAGTTAGATGAAAACGATCCAAACTTTTCACCATTAACTTTCATCATGACTAGGTACCAGCTCACATGGCACTGTCTGTGAGGGAGGTTTTAGCTAGTAAACAAATAACTCTATTGGAACACCCTCTCTACTCACCTGATCTGGCCCCCGTTGACTTTTTTCTTTACCTAAAGATACAGGAAATATTGAAAGGAAGACATTTTGATGACATTCAGGACATCAAGGGTAATACGATGACAGCTTGAATGGCCATTCCAGAAAAAGAGTTCCAAAATTACTTTGAAGTGTACAGTAGGTGCTGGCATTGATGAGTAGCTTCCCAAGGGGAGTACTTCTAAGGTGACTTTAGTAATATTCAGGAATGAGGTATGCAGCACTTTTTCTAGGATGAGTTTACAAACTTAATCATCAGAACTTGTATACTTTGTTTTCCCTTTTCGTCTGTGAACCTCTTGTGTATGTGGGTCTTTGACTTTCTCATGTATTTGGGGTTCCCATACATACATACATATGTATGTAATTAAATTTGGTCATTTTTCTCTTTTTAATCTAGTTCATGTTTATTTGATTTTTAGAGCAGCTAAAAGAACCTAGAAGGATAGAGGAAAGTTTCTTCTTCCTCACAATACCCATTTATCTGTCAAAAATTAAAGAGAAATATTATTCAAGAGAGTGTTCAAAGGCACTTGTTTAAATAAATACAACATAATAAAACAAGTGAAAAAGGACTCAGTGTAAATAGCCTAAGCATTCTAGGAAACAAGTACATTTTAAAACTGATTTTTAAATTTTTTTTGTATTATATTCATGGCTTTTAAAAAATTTACTGATATCATTCATGAAGAATTTAGCAAATGCAGAAATTGTCTCTTAATTTTTGAATGCTTTGATTACTTCTAATTGCCTTTGTGTGTGTGTGTGTGTGTGTGTGTGTGTGCGCGCGCACGCGCGCACGCATCAGTTTAATATCACAGAAAGCTTTTGAATCATGAGCTCTGGAAACATAAGCTCGCCACTTAATCATATAATAAGTGAATCACTGGCATCCAGGGACGCCAGAAAAACTGACCTGGACATGTCTTTCTAAGCCTTAAAACTGGGAAACTCATCTCTCTTCAGCAGCTCCAATCATTTCTTATCTTAGTGGAAATTCTCAGGATACCCTCACAGCTATAAATTTTCAGCCTGGCATAGAAATTCATTGCCCCATTCTCAGCAGAATATTCTGGAGAATGGAAGAAGCTCTTAGTTATATTCCCTTTCTGAAACAACACGGGACTCTTTCCTCTCGCTCAGCCCAGTAATGGTTTGATGCAAAGGTGGCCTTAATGTGACGAAGGTTATGGTTGGCTCTTAGCTTAAGAACAGAAACTTCAGATAAGACCCGGATTCAAATCCAGACTCCTCCCTTTTAGTTGTATGCCCCTGAAGAAGTTACTGACTCTCTTGGAGCCTCATTTCCTTCATTGGCAGAATGGAGGAAATCATCTCTACTTCCAATAGTGGTTGTAATAATCAGACAAGATCATATATCTTTTAAAATCTGATTTGAAATGCTCTTTTTACTGTTCCAGATGTCCCTGTGTTCTTAATTTTTTCACTTCCATTCATTCATGTCTTTATTCTGAAGTAATACAATCTTATTTAATTAACATAAACAGTAAATTTTGATAACAAATGTCACGTCGTTCTTCACAATCATTTTTTCTTTAATTTTGTTTCTTGTTCTTGTGCATTTTCTCTTGCAGGTGAACTCTGAAATGAGTTCAGTATATTTTCTATTAGGATTTTTATTGTGATTGCATTGAATTTATGGGTTAATTTGGGAAGCTGACATCTTTGGAATATTGAGTCTTTCATCCAGAAACCTAGCTTGCCATCAATTCAGGTCTTTTTTTTTTTTATATTGTTAACATTTTATAGTTTTTCTTCTAATGGACTTTGTATTGTTCTTGTTGGTTTATTCCTAGGGGATTTTTTAAAAGCTTATGTTGCCATTGAGAATGGGATCTTTAGCTTTTGTTTCTTCCACAGAGAAAAGGGTATGCGAAAAAAGATAGCAGCAGTTGAAAGAAGAGGAGATAGAATAAAAAGAAAGAGAATTTTAAAATTTAAGATGAGATGATGCAAAAAGGAAGACAGGAGAAATTTTAATTTTTATTGAGTATAACAGGTCCTTGATTAACCTCATTTTTTTTTTTTATTGTTAGACTTATTGGGGTGAGATTGGTTAGCAAGATTATAGGTTCCAGGTGTACAATTCTACAGTGCATCGTCAACTTATTGTTAACCTCATTTCATTATAATGTTTATGAGGCAAAAAACTTGGCCCAGCCAGGGCCACAGTCTGTGTGGAGTTTGCACGTTTCCCCCGTGGCTACAGGGGTTTTCTCTGGGTTCCTCCCACACCCCACAGATAAGCATGTGAGGTTTGTTGGTGCATCTAAGCTGTCCCCATCTGAGTGAGTGTGGGTGGGGGCGTTCCGCCCAGGATGGGTTCCCTCGACACACCCTGAACTACCAGAAGAGGCTCTGACCACCAGAGACCCTGACCGGGAATAAGTGGATTACAAAATCACTACCTTCTTTGTTTTTATTAATCATTTTTAAATCTCTGTATAGCTCACATTCATTTAAATGTTTACTATTAGAGTGTCTTGGGTCTTTATTTAGAAATTTGGTGATGTTTCTGTGATCAGAAATATGCTGTAGGAACTTAACTCTTGTTTATATCAATTAGCCCATGATAAAATTGGTTTCCGTTACCAAGTTTAACATCATTTCCTTACCGTTTCCAGTAACCTATCCACAATGCTAAGTGAGTCCTTACCGTACCCATTATGTGACGTGCTGTGTGGTAGAGGCACTCACGGGCATCATCTCATGCCTGTTCCTGCCAGGTGGCTCATTTGCGAAAACCAGAGTTTAAAAAGGTCAGCGAGGGAGCCTGGAACAGGAAATGGAGAGAGAATAGGTTTGGAGTGAGATCTGGGAATGCATCCCAGATTGCACTCTCACCAGCTGTGTGATTTTGCTCCAGTTACCTGATTATATTCCTCATTTGTAAAACTTGCATAAAATCTGTTCAGATGCTTGTAAGGATTAATTCTGATGACAACTTTAAAGTGTCTGCTGCATTAGATGCTGCTCTCCAGGCGTGCCAGCTCCCACCCATGAACCCATCTCTTCCTCGCCCGCCCCCCAGCCTTTCTGGCATGACAGTCCCAGAGGTGCTGGGGGCAGCGTGGAGCCTTCATGTTAACATGCAATGAGATGTTTATTCCGTGAGTGCCTAACACCCAGGAGCACATACCTAACATTCTTGAGAAACATTGTAGGAGAAATAGTGTTTAGAAGCTGTGATCTGAATCTGAAAAGATACCACACCAGCCTGAAAAAAAAATCACCCAATTTTACAAGAGGAGGAACTGTTGAAATGTGAGTCCTTATTCAAGCCCAAATTTCCAGTGAGAAACACATTCTATTTCTACCCAAACAATAGCTCCTTGTGCCGAAACAATGCTGGCTGCATAACCCTGGAAAGCATCGAATCTCCATGGCAATGGCAAAGGTTTCTCCTGTTCCTCCCAGGACACTGGAAACAGTGTCTGGAGGAACTGCACCACCTGACCCAGGACCTTGGCCATTGAAAAGAGATTTCGTTCCCAGCCTGAGCAGCAGAAAACAGGACTAGCCTCAATGTCCTTGCAACATATTATATTTGCTGCAGGGCCCTGACACTCCTAGGAAGTTGTGCTTAAGAGGTGTGAGTGTATACTTTGAAGGGACATGTGCATACATATGTTAATTGCAACATTATTTATAAGAACCAAGACATGAAGGCAACCTGGGTGTCCATCAATGGAAAAAAAAGAGGTAGTACATATATACAGTGGAATATTACTCAGCCATAAAAAGAATGAAACCTTGCCCTTTGCAACACGTGATTTCCCTTATATATGGAATCTAAAGAACAAAATAAACAAATAAAAGAGAAACAAACTCATAGATACAGAGAATATTTTGATGGTTGCCAGCTGGGGGAAATTTGGAGGGGGGTTGGGTGAAATAGGGGAAGGGATTAAAAGTACAAATTGGTATTTACAAAATAATCATGAGGATGTAAAGTATAACATAAGGAATATAGTAAATAATATTGTAATAACTATGTATGGTGTGAGATGGATACTAGATTTATCAGAGAGATTGCTTTGTAACTATATAAATGTCTAATCTATATGTCATATACCTAAAACTAATGTGATATTATATGTCAATTTGTAATTTAAAATTTTTTAAAGTATTTTAAAAAGAGAGATGTGAGTGTGAAGTCAAGATGGATAAAGATAAGACATACTGAAATGCTCAAAATGAGTGTCCTCTTCTAAGGAGCATATATGCTTGTTGCAAAATCATTGCTCTTATTCAAAAAGAAAATGTGTGAACCAGCCTGCCCTCAAATCCTCCCGCTTTGCAGCTGGGAGCTTGGGGGAAATTAGCTCACCTCTCTGAGCCTCATTTACTTCATCTGAGAATAAAGTTAATGACAAGGACCTTAGAGGATTTCGTGAGGATTAAATTACACAGATATAAAAATGTGCTTAATAAAAAATCACAATTATTCTTCCGTCATATAGGGAATTGCATTCAATGCCTCTAAATATCTTCGGTGACACTTTGTTTCATTTTTCAAGGGGAAATTTGATTTCTGCAATAGCCAAATGTCATATGATTCTGGGACTAGTAAATAATGTATGTGATAAAGCTGAGTAACTGTGTTTTTTACTTTTTTAAAGCAGTGGTCTCTCTTCAATACTGAGACTGGCTTCCATATGTGACCTGTAAATTAAACTCAACCCATTGGATCTATATTCAAATACTATTCAGAAGAAAACGGCTTCTCGCCACCTCTTCTACTATCACCAGTTCAAATTGAAACCATCACCATCTTTTTTCAGATTATTGCAAATAGTCTCCTAACCGGTTTTCCTTCTTCCAATATTGCCACCCCAAATATTTTCAGCAATGGCAATATCATAGGAATAAATGCATCATTTCCTCAGAGGGATGCTTTGACCATCTTTTTCTGGATATTCACTTATTCAACAAATATTTATGGAGGCCCTACCATATGCTGGCATTGTTCTAGGCTCTGTAGGTACAGCAGTGAATACTAGGACACAGATCCCTGCCTATGGAGCATATATTCTTAAGAGGCACAATGACCATTAAACAAATAAATAAGAACAGGATAGCCTATGCCAAGTGTTAATGAATGGTATGGAGAAAAATAATGCCGAATAAGGCGGGGAAGGAGCACAGGGAGTGGGGGGTTGTTCTTTTATAGATGGTAGCTGGGGAAAGCTCCTCTGATAAGCTGACATTTGAGCAGAGACCAGAAAGAGAGGAGAAAGCTAACCTTATGTTTCTGTAGGAGGAGAGACAGGGACAGAGTTCCTGGCAGAGGAAACATCGGGTTAAAAGTCCCTGAATTGCTGGGGCAAGATGAGTGAAGGGAGAATACAGTGGTAGTTGCAGACATGTTGGGAATAGGAAAGGGTCACAGTGGGCCCTGCAGGGCATCATGAGGATTTAGGCTCCTACTCTAATGAGTTGGAATGCAACAGGAGGATTTTGAGGGGAGAGGTGACCTTGATTTGATTTACATTTAAAAAGGGTCGTTCTGGCTAACAACTTCCATAGAGTAGTGGTTCTCACACTTGACTAGGCACCACAGTCACCTTGGAAGGTTTGTTACTACACAGTTTCTAGGCTCATACCCAGAGTTTCTGATTGAATAAGTCCAGTGTAGTACAGGAGAATTTGCATTTCTAGCACGTTCCGAGGTGATGCTGATGCTACTGGTCTAGGACCACACTGTAAGGACCACTGGTGTAGAGAATAGTTTGTAGGAGGGAATCAGGGAAACCAGTTAGGGGGATATTTGTAATAATCCAGAAAAAAAGATGATGATGAGTTCAATTCCACCAGTAGAGGAAGTGGTGACAAGTGGTTGGATTCTGGATACAATTTGAATATAGACCCAATGGAATTTGCTGAATGATTGAGGTGGGGCACAGGGAAGACTATTTGGTGGGGTTGGGGCAAATACTAGGAGTTTAGTTTGGCAAATGTTAAATTTGATATGCCAAATGGAGATGTCAAGTAGAATTATCAGCATATACATGGCTTTGTAAAAACTGGCTGAGATCATCACTGGAGAGAATAAAGATAGAGAAAAAGTTCAAGAACCAAATCTGTGGTGGTCAGTTCAGTGGTTAGAAACAGGGCAATAAGAGGGACTAGAAATGAGACTGAGAAGGAGCCAGGGAGATGATAGGAAAAACGGAAGAATGGGGTGACCTGGATGTCAAGTGAAGCAAGTATTTCAACAAGCTTAGGTACATTTACTACAAAGATACCTTGTCATGACAGTTACCATCATTTATCCACTGTGAAGCAGGAGACACTGGCTACCATGGAATATGTCAAATTTTGAAGTGGGTTTCTTATGGATAAATGATTGCCACAAGATCGAAATTTATTATTTTTTATATATACATTAGGCCTGCTTTTACTCTTGTAACCAACACCACAGCATTGATAAAATAATCATTGACATAAACTTGAATCTTTTCTTTCATCTTCAAGCATTCTGTCTAGCTAACTCTTGTCGAAGCAAATTATCCAGTTTTAGAGACGAAGCTATAAATCTAAGTAGTGCTACCTCTGGGCCAATTTGACAAATCTTTCAGGAGGTACACAGTGTTTTTCTTGACCCCTCCTTCTTTATTTTCTAATATTAAGTGTTGGAAGTTGGTTTTTTAGTGGAAAAAACAAATTGTGGAAATGAATGCTTCAAATTGTTCATTCATCAAGTCTCAAGCAATCTGGTCTTTGATCTTTTTCACTTTTTCTAAGTGCAGCAGGTTGAGAGTAGCCGTATGGTTGTAACAATGGGAGGACTGGGGAATGCTAAACATGAGACCAGGGCAGGATTTGGGATGGTGACAAAGAACGGGGAGAATATCATCCAGATTTCTTTCAGAAGCCTGAATCTTTGGAGGGCAGTCTACGATTGGGGCCAAGATGGGTTCTGCAGTCTGTCAGCTCGGGTTGGCCCTAGCCAAGTCGATGAAGAACACATGGCTCTGAGACTTACGTGCTCACCCTGGTGAGATCCAACTACGGGCAATCAGCTCCCTGAAGGTCTCACTACAGGAAGCTGTTGCTTGCTTCTCCGTGAGAATTACAGTTGCTGGCAATTCAAAATGCACCAAGCAGAATCATTTGTTGCATCTTTTATCAAGGTACATCTGATAACAAGTCAGCCTCACTCAGTAACCTAGTTAGAGAAAATTCATTTCACAGAATTTTACATTGCTTCTTTTTGTGAGGTACAATTTCCAGGAACTTATCTTTAAACCTCAAATAGTATGTAAAAAATGTACACCACAGCCTGTATATTGCTTCTCATTGTAAGGAAAATTCTGCTTGTAACTCAGCATTATACAAGTATTCCCCAAGTAAACTGGGTAAACAAGACAATGCCCAGTGCAGTGGGTAATACAACTGCGGGGAACTTGACTTTAATTCAGAAGAAGCGAATGATACACACAGCACATTGCTGTGTGTTACTTCTCTGAGGGGGTTGTGGGTGCTGGTGCTAAGCCCTCTTCCTCTTAGAAGCTGCCTGAACAGGCTGCATGGAGCCATATTCTGCTTCTCAGGAAGGAGAAAAGAATTGTTTATTATTCAGGCTTACTTCTCAAGTGGGTTATTAAAATACTTAGGACTAGGCGTCTAACCTCTCCATGTCTCATTGATTCAACAAATATTTCTGTTTTATTTCAGACACCAATTTATATGTTTAGGATGTGTTAGTCAACAAAATAGACACAAATTCTTGCTTTCTTGGAGCTTACATTTTAGTAGGGGGGAGAAAAAATAAATAAAAATGTACTAGATAGTTAAATTATGTATTACATTGGAAAGCCATAAAATGCTATGGAAGAAGTAGAGCTCAGTAAGAAGTTTGGGTATTCAGAGGGAGAGACATATTATCATTTTCAATAAAGGACACAAGGTAAGTCTCATTGAAAGGTTGATATTTGAGACAGATTTGTAGGAGGTAAAGGAGGTAGCTAAGTGGATTTCTGGGGGAAAGAATGTTTCAGAAAGATTGAAGAGCCAGGGCAAAAAGCCCTTAGAACACAAGCAAGCCAGGAATGTGTCAGGAATAGCATGGAGACCAGTGTGGCTGGAGTGGAATGAATGAGGCAGGGAGTAACAGGAACTGGGGTCAGAGGGGAGATGCGGCCCTGCTTGCAGAGGGCCTTACTGGCCTAAAAAGATCTTTGGTATTTAGTCAGCATGAAATGAGAAGCTCTCGGAGGAGTTCAGACAGAGGAATGATAGGATCTCGGTTACGTTTTAGGAAGCTCATTCTGGTTTCTCTTTTAGGAGTAGCCTCATGAAAGGTAAGTTTGGGAACAGTATGACCAAACAGAAAGCTTTAGTGATAATCTAGGTGAGAGATGATGATGATGCCTCAAACCAGGGGGTTAGCTGTAGAGCTGGAGGAAAGTGGTGTGAGTGAGAGGAGTCAGCGATGATGACAAGGCTTTTGATGAGCAATTGGAAGGATGGAATTTCACTCTTTCTAAATGGGAAAGATTTCCATCTTCCTGATTGAAAAGGCTTGTGGGAGAGGATAAGAACGTCATTTTTAGACATGTTAAGTTTTAAAAATTGGGAGGCATTCAAGTAGACATGTCAAGTAGGCAGCTGCATATATGAGTCTAAAGTTCGGGAGAGAGGCTGGCCACAAGATAAAAATGTTGGAGTCATTGTCATATTGTTAAGAAAGTTTGTACAGGGAAAGAAGAAAACCAATGACTGATCTATGGGGTGCTCAAAAATTCATCTTGGTTAAGAGGAGGACCCAAATGAAGACTGAGAAGGAATAAGCAATGAGATAAGAGGCAAATGAAAGAGTACAGTGTCCTGGAAGCCAAGTGGAGAAAATATATTGAGGAGGGAGTGATCAATCATGACACTGGATTTTTAGGTGAATATTCTCTCCTGTAAAATGCAGGTAATATCAGCCCCTTGCTCATAGACATAAATGAGATGGTTCCTATGAATGGTCGATCACAATGCCTAATGCCAGTAAAGACTCAAAAATGCTACCTATTGTTTTTATTCCTAACACCTCTGAAAAATTACTTACAGTAGTTCCTCCTTGTTCGTGGTTTTTCTTTTCATGGTTTCAGTTACCCACAGTCAAATTTGGTCCAAAAATATTAAATGAAAAATTCCAGAAATAAACGATTTATAAGTTGAAAATTTTGTACCATTGTAAATAGCATGACAAAATGTAGTGCCATCCCACTCCATCCCTTCTGGAACATGAATCCTTCCTTTGCCCAGTGTATCCACTCTGTATACATTACTTGCTCACTACTCACTGAGTAGTGGTGTTGAATATCAGATTGGTTATGAGAGAGAGAGAGACAGGGGGAGAGAGAGAGAAACAGACCGAGACCACATTCACAAAACTTTTATTATATTGTTATATTTTATTATTAGGTATTGTCATTAATCTTTTACTATGCATAACTTATAAGTTAAATTTTATCATAGGTACATATGTATAGAAAAAAACATAGCATATACATATAGGGTTCAGTACTATCTGTAGTTTTAGGCATCCACTGTGGGGTCTTGTAATGCAGCCCTTGTGGAAAAGGAGGGGCTAATGTATCATTATAAAGCTGTTTACTATCCAAGCTAACCTCCAGGGGATGCCCAAGGCTTTACCTACTTCCCCATTATTGTTTTTCCCACAAAAGAGATCTCAACTTTAGATGTAGGACAAAATTGACACCCAGTGGCAACTGAATTGTTTGTAGTAAAGGTGGAAAACTCCAATATAGTAGGCATCAATGTAGATAAGAATTACTTGAGAAGCTTGCTAAAATGGAAACCCACAGCAGGTTTAGGCACCAAAGAGTCTAAGTAAATTGGGAAGGGGCCTGGGAATCTGCGTTTCCCTTAATCCATGTTTATTCCCATGTATGTATTCTCACATTATTGCAGTGTGAGAGAAATGAAAGGTAATAATAACTTGCCTGTAGCTGATATTTGTTTCCTCTTTTCTTCTTGAGACCTTAGAATGAGTTTTGCTTCTCTTTTTTTACCTTCTCTGCCATGCAACCAAAGAGGTAAGCCAATCCTGGGGCTTTCTCTGGAGTGGGTGGTCCTAACAGGACCAGCCTGGTTCTACTGAAAGCATGCCTGTGGTGAGTGGTTTGGGCTGACTTTAAGTCCATTCTCCTCAAAGAACATAATGTGGTGCCTCCCAGTCCTTACTTGGCTGCCAGATCTTCTTATTTTTTTAAGCTGTCTTGTGTTTTAATAAAATTTAAATTATTTCAAACATATAAAACTCAGGAAATTTGACATACAAACCCAGATAATGTTCCTGATTCTAATGAAAGTACTCCTAGTTACAGCTGCTAAGAAAAGAATTTGACAACTAAAGGGGGCCCCTCTGTTTTATTTAGGACTTTAATTTCTCTGTGATAAAAAAGGGTATTGAATTGATAATGATAAGGTATGTGTGTGTGTGTTGCCGAGCTATCTTAATACTGTAACGTGACATTTTATTAATATAATGCATTATTATCTGGATTTTGCTGTAAAATATAATGAGATAAAATTTTTGTTGTTGTTTTGCTTTGTTTTGTTCTATTTGTTTTGGTAACATTAAGGAGATGAGAAAAGGACTAGGGGATCTTCCTTTAGTGTATGATGAGGTTCTACCACATTGTAGAAGATTCTGCAGCTACATTAAAACGTTATTCACATGTGGATTTGAGAGCTTGAATTGTTCATGTCATTGGTCCCAGATAAATAAGAAAAGCTTTCTTCTGACACTCTGATATTTCTTTGTGAGGGGTGAATAGCAACCATGTCAACTCTTGTTAGTCTGTAGTATAGCTGGCTTAATCCAGGAAAGATCAAAGTGGAGAGGAATGTTAGCCTCACACAAAAACTACTGGGCCTAGGGAATACTCAAAGCTTCTATCTTCCTTCACCACCTCACCATCCTCCCTAAGGAGAAGATCTCAGATACAGGTTGAGGACAAAGTGGACACCGAAGATATATTTAAGTCACTATACTAAGGAGCTGAGTTCTGATGGGTTTATAAATAAAATATTAATAGAAGTGAAACGAAAATATTCTTGGACCTCGTTGGGAATGCTTCATGCTCTTTCTTTCTTCCTCTGAACTCATAATGATGGAGGTCCCTGACCTCTTTCTTTTGCTTCAAAAGAGGTGCCCCAACCTTTTGAAGACAAAGTAGTTAAAGAGTTGGGCCTACAAGCAACTTAGGACTGCTTCTAGGCCAGGAAAAACATCCCATGGCTCATGCAGAGTTCAACCTGGCCTGCCTACAAGTAAGTCCATAAGGACAGAGACCCTGGATCCTTGCACATGGGGCTGTGGTCACAACAGACCACTGGTGTTCCAGGTCCTGCCTTGGTTCTGGGTCAGCAGAATTTTTGACAGTTGACTTGTCTCTCTTTTTTGTTTTATTCCTTGTTCCTGCCCTTTGCACTTGTTCACTTCAATTTCCCTCTACATTCTCTGATGACTTGAATTTAGTCCTCTTCTTTCCTTTCTAGCTCAGGAAGCATCTTCAATTCTAATTTTTTCCTCTATCCTGGACCCAAAATGTTGGCATGAATGCACCTGAATGGATGCCTTACCTTGGCTGACTTCTCTTGATTTTGGTATCAGCAGGGACTGAAAGTTCCAGTGAATACTTGAAACATGCTTTGAAAAAAAATGTTTCTTGTCCTTAGGGGATTAGAATAAAAGAGAGACAAAACAGATTGAGTATTATGTAAAATTATGTAAAGCATTATTATTCAAGTTAAGTCTTACCTGGTTCACTAATCCTAGGGTTATCTAAATTCATTAATTGCCTTGGAATAAGATATCTAAAATTGCTAAAATATTTAAGTAAATTTACATTGTCATGGCACTTATTAGAAAAAAAATTTCGATCTGTAATTTAAGCACTTCAAAAAGCATTATATTAGAGTTGTAGCTGTGCAACAGAAATGATTATTTGATAATATCTTTCAAAAAGAGGTAATTCTCAGGTTTAGATTTAAATCAAGGAACAATGTAAGTCAGTATCCAATTTTTAATTCAATGGCAACATAAAGATAATATTTATGATTATTATAGTGAGGCCAGAAAATTTATCAAATTCATCTAGCCCTTAGAATAGAACCCAGACATGACAGACTTTGTCAAAATGAGGCTTGAACACGGAAGAATTCCCTTCATCCCCTAAGAAAATGAAAGGTACTAATATGGTTTGTAGTGATTATTTACATAATTAGGTGCGATAAGATGAGAAAACACTACTTTAAACTATATTTGCTGATTATTTTTAAGATGCTGTCTAGCAAGTTATAGATACTCCTCTATCCCCAATCTGAGTTTCATCTAAACTAATATGCATTCTGAGTTTTTGGTAAAGTGTCTTCTAAAAGTTTTCTGTGGGCCCAACTAAATAATAACTAACTACAATGTGGTATTTATAATGTAGGATATTTGCTCCCAGCACTCTACCAGAAGATCAGAGCTGAATCACAGCCTTTAGTTCCTTGAGTTTTTCAGGTCAAAAGAACTCCAGTAACCCATCAACCAGATTTCAAATTGTTTATACTAGATTACCTCTGAAAATTTTTTCACCATTCAGTTCTTATTCAAAAAGACTTCTAAATAATTCTTCAAGTTCAGTTTGAAGAGGGACACAGTGACCATCTGGACTGGCTTTTAGTTCAAATCCTCATTGACTTCATTTTCTCCCTTAGATTCTTCAGACCCTTTATTAGCCCATCAAATAAAGATTAAACCTTAGAGCAAACACTGAGTTTCAAGTGTCATAAAAGATAAACCAAGTGCTTGAAAACAGAGCAATTAAAAAATTATATATATATATATATATATATATATATATATATATATATATACATACATACATACATATTTGGCAACTACACAATAGAAACAGAAAAAAAAAACTTGCTTGTTTCACTCTCCTATGCATTTTATTTACCAACCATCTTTTTGGTTCATTTCACTATTCATAGAAAGCTGCTTATCAACTTTGATTTTAGTTTCATTTAATTATTTTAGATCTGCAGTGTTGACTACCCTTATTTTTCTAACAGTTTGAACAAAACATTATAAAAGAAACTAGTATGTACTATCTAATTTCCTGATTTTTTCATTGTGATATCCTGTAATAATCCCAAGATCGTAATTAAATACCAACACGATGATACATTTATTGCTTTTAGTTTATTGGCAGTACAGAAAGCATTTTCAAAAATAATGTACTTATGCACAACTTTTAAAAGTAGTAACAGGATTGTAGAATTTTAGAGTACAACAATGTCTTTCAAAGAGCATTGAGTCTAACATTTTTATTTTACAAATGAGCAAAGTGAGGAACAGAAAGTATAAAGGACTAGCGCAATGCCCTCCAACATTCTTAAAAATACCCTTTCTTGGGTCCAAAATAGTTGTAGCAGCTTCTCAATATAGCCTGGCTCACTCCTAAGTTCTAGTTTTTCTCCTTCTCCCCACCTCAAACATTTAATTAATCATCAGGTATTATCCATTCTTTCTATTGAGATCTCCCAAATGTGTCTCTTCTCTGCGATTTCAACATCACTACCTAATTCAGGTCATTATTGCTTTTGAGATAACCTCCAAAACTCTTACCTTGGTAAGAGCCCTCAATCTGTCCACCATTTTGTTCACTTTCTTCTTCCATTTTATGGCCCTAAAAGTTATAACCTACTTACAGTTCTATAAATACACAATGTTCTTTCTTGTTCTAGTTCCATGTACTTATTTCCTTTCCATGTATCTACTTCTTTCTTCTCCCATGTTCATTTATTTGACCAGGATCTATTCACCCATTAGATCTTAACTAAATTATCTTTGCTCCGCAACCCATTCTGACTTGAGGCCCCTTTTATGTATCCTCATATTTGTAGTACCCATATGAGAAGGGACCCTCCAATAAAAACTGGGATTATCTTCTGGAAGGTGGGCGCCTTATAGTACAGGCTTCCCTCACTAAGTGAGTGTTCTAGGAGCCCATCTGCATCAGTGTACCAACTGACATTGTTGTGAGAAGTTGTGCTCAACTTCAGTGATTTTTTTTTGGAGACTCTTTCAGCAAGTTTGCCCATTTTATAATGGGTCATTTACATGAACAACATGTGGCATGACAATACACCTGTCCACAGTGCACTGAGTGTTCAGCAGTTTTTGACCAAAAATGGCATGACCCCCATGCCCCACCCTCCCTTTTCACCTAATCTTGCTCCCAGTGACTTTTTTCATTCCCTGGAAGAAAAAAGTCCTCAAAGGGAAACATTGTTGCTGATGTGGAAGAGGTGAAACAAAAAATGGCAAAAGCACTAAAAGGCATCAAAATAGATGAGTTTAAAAACTGTTTTGAGCAGTGGAAAAAATGTCTCAATAGGTATATTGCATCAAACAAAGAGTATTTTGAAAGTGACTGAAGTTTAAACATGTAAGAATAAATACATATTTTTTTATAAATAAATTCTGTTTTCGTGTGTGTGTGTGTGTGTGTGTGTGTGTACTCTCACACTCATCATATTCAGAACACTGTAATATGCTTAGGGAGCTTATTAAGATACATGTTTAGACTGTAAGTTCTGTGAGGACCATGATTGTATCTTGTGAGTTGTTAGGTCTTCAGAACCTAACCTGCTATCCTGAAAAAATGTAGGTACACAATAAATAATAATATCAACAACAATAATAGCTAATTTTAAAATTGCTTTTCTATGTTAGACATTTTGCTAAATTTGTTCCCTATATTATTAGTACTCTTTCTGTGATGGTTAATTTTATATATCAGTTTGGTTAGGCCATAGTAGCAGATATTTGGTTAAACATGTGTGGATGTTGCTGTGAAAGTATTTTTAGGTAAGATTAACATTTATATCAGTAGACTTTGAGTTATGCAGATTACCCTTTATAATATGGTGGGCCTCATCCAATCAATTGAAGGCCTTAAGAAAAAGACTAACCTCCCCCTAGAGAGAGGGAATTCTGCCAGTAGACTGCCTTTGAATTCAAGCTGCATCACCTTTTCTCTGGGTCTCCATTCTGTTGGCCAAGCCTGAAGACTTTGGACTTGCCAACCTCTATAGTCATGTAAGCCAGTTCTTCAAATCTTTATATCTATGTGTACAAGTATGTCTATATATCTATATATCTATTTATCCATCTTTCCATCCACACACACACAAACACACATACATTCTATTGTTTTTTTTCTATGAAGAGCTTTAACTAATATACTTTCCAATAGCCCTATGATGAAAGTAGTATAATTTTCATTTAGAAATGAGGAAATAGGACCACAAGTAATAAGTTAACTGTCCAAGCTCATTTATTTAGTAAGTAAAGAAACCAAGTCTTAAATCAGTCTATTTGACCATAAAATTCATGCTGGGAATGAATGAATACTTGAATAAATCAACAAATAAGTGAGATCAGCTCTACTTTTATATAGACATCACAAGTTGTTAAATGTAATATTTCTGCAAATTATAATGGATCACAATCTATCTGAAATAGACCTTCAAAATCATCTAATCATTTAACCTGTTATTTTGCTGATGAGAAAATGGAGGCTTATTCCTGTTATCCAGTTAGTAAATGACCAGAGAGTTAAAAAATGCAGGTCTCCTAGGCATCAATATTAGAGTCTTTTCACTATGCCAATGTAGCCTCTTCCACAACATTTGGTCACTACATTCTGTCACTGACTTCAATTTTCTATGGAAAATAGATGATGTAAGCAATGCCCCTGGGGTAGAATCCTGGGGCCACCATGCTGTCCAACCCCAGGGAGGAACTTTCTTTCTATTCTCTCCAAATCTACACAAGCCTGAACACTGATACATGTCAATTTTTTTTTTTTTTAATGTGGGTAGTTCCCTGGCTGGGAATCGAACCCAGGCCACAGCATTCACAGTGCTGAAGCCTTAGCCACTACACCACCAGGGAACTCCCCTACATGTCAATTTCAAGTCTAGCTAATGTCTTTCAAAACATAGTATAGTTTAATCAACTGAGAAAAATAATGGGACACAGCAGAGGAAGAAATCTGATAATATATTTTTTTAAATTTTTACGTGCGTAGTTCCCTGGCTGGGAATTGAACCCAGACCGCAGTGTTGACAGTGCTGAAGCCTGGCCACTACACCACCAGGGAACTGCCTAAATCTGATAATATTAAAATGAACTTTTCATTGAACTCTTTAGCCAGAGTCAGTAACTTTCCTTTTTCACTTTTCCATTGTTCTTAGAACAAAATTCTGTAATTTCATCCATTACTAAGGCTTTTAATCCTTTGTTGACCATTAAGATAATGGTGCTTAATGGTGCCTGTGACTTTTTCGTGTATGCTTAGTGAATATTTACTAAATGAATGAAGCATGTCTATTCAGGAATGATGGCTGAACCTATTAGGCTGATGGAAATTTCAAGACGGAGAGTAACTTTCATCTACTTCCTAAATATGTTTTCCCTCACAGCCACAGCATGAATGCCTTGAAATTGCCCAAATATTAACGTGATCTTATGAAGATATGCCAGAAGGGGCATACTACCTACCTTCAAGAAGAACACTGTGTTATTTTTTTTCTCTGCTTATACAGTGTTAATTTTTATGATGGAATGCGATCTCTGTTTTTTTTTTTGCTTGAGAGATCATGTAAATGTGGCAGGAACAAAGATACAATGAAGAAACAGAGAAACACTGATAAGAACTCATATTCTCTGAATGTCAAAACAAAAAACATCTTAGGGGAAATTTTACCTTTTTTTTTTTTTTTTTTTTTATGAAGGTACTTCAATGTGTCCATTGGTGATGAAAGAGAGGGCCCAGGCTAGCAGAGATGGAAGATACTCATTTAAAATTGGGGTTCAATTCCTCTGCCTGATAAGGGAACAATGATTTTGAGATTGGTCTGTAGTACTTTGAGGGAAATAATTGGGACCAAGGTCTACATAGGAATTTCAAGTCCCCACCACATAATCAACACGGTAGTCAGTGGGGCTATGAAAAGTGGCAACCTGAAACAGATTCTCTATGGCAGAGAAGGACAAAGATTCTAAGACCAGTGATGTTTGCTCTTAATTTTTGGTTGTCTCTTATCCTGAGGTATATGAGGGCTGTCTGGAAAAAATCCAGCCGTAAATGCTTCTATTTTTCATATTACATGGCTGAATACTTTCTGGATAGCCCTTGTAATTCACCTCCATTTTCCCTTTAGCAAAATCTAAAGCACACAGAGTATTGCAATAAGAGTGCCTTGGGGTCTGAAGGAGAGAGTGAACGGTCAGGAAAAAGAAAAACTGCTCAGAAACCAGCAGAGGACACAAAGAGGACGCCAGAGCTGCAGTATGGCAGGAAATGTGCATACACAGTTCTCGAAATCACTTCCCAATATCATGGAAGGTACGAGACTTGTCACCATTATTCATCCGAAGGCCCCAAGTACAACCAGGGGTTATCTGGGATGCTTGGAGAAACTGAGGATGTTCTGTGTGGATAAGAACACAAAACATTAGTTAAGCTTACTTTTGTACTTTAAGGCAGAACTTTTGGTAGTGACATAGTTGTCTCATGCCACAACAGTGGAAGGCAGATGAATGATAGATAGATGATAGATAGATAGATAGATAGATAAATAGATAGATAGATAGATGCATTTGGAGGAGGGGAGAAAGAGAGATACAGGAGGGATTAGAGGGAACAGAAGAAGGAGGAGAAGGAGAAAAAGAAGAAGAGAGAAGAAAGAAAAGGGAAGGAAAGGAGAACGAGAGAAAAGAAGAGAATTCCAGCTATGTGAGCTAGAACTCTCTTGCCAGAAATTCTTTTCTACCCATGGTCCTTACTCTGTATTTTGTAATAGAAAACTCTTCTAATCTCTTTAATAATAATAATAATAATAATAATAATAATAATAATAATAACAACAACAACAAATATACTACAAGATTGTTGAAAGAATTAGAGCTAAAATGCCTTTCAAATTCTTTGGCACAGATTAGGCACTCAGTGAATGGTACCTATTATATTAAATATTACCACTTCTAAAACAATAATAACAACCTGGCCTCCTAAACATGAATAGGATGAGAGAGTATAAAAAATCTTTGCTGCTTTCAGGAGCCTCTTTACACCTTTTTGGACAATTAACCAAATAAAAAGGTAAGGGAATCATATTTGAGTATCAGGTAAGAGTGAATTTAGATTCCAGTTTTTATGAGTCACTGTTAAGTACATCTGTCCTAGGTTAGCACCATTAGCCTCATCTTTTGTAGGCCAGGTCTTGTCAATTTTCATATGCATTGTTCTTTTGTATTTCTGTTCTACTTCTCTCCTGTTGGGGTTGTGATGTTAGTCAACCTTTTCAATTAGATTGAACAGCCATTAAAACTCATCCACTAAAATTTCCTTCCCCACAGAGTGAGAGAGTAATTTTCTTCGTAAACCACTTAGTGTTGTTATAGAGATCAAATTAAATAAAGTGTGAAGAAGCTTTTTGTAGGCTGTTATGCTGGGAGGGCAAAGAAGTAGATTGGAATATGGCATTTAGAATCAAAACTCCTTATTCAAAGCCTTCTGGTTTCTTCCTTTGCACTCTATGTCTTAATTTCCTCATTTAGGAAATAATAATAATAACTCCCTTTATTAGGTGGCTGTCATTCCATTGATTAAATTATGGCCATGATTTAAATATATCATTTAACTCCCGTAATCATTTGAAGAAGCATGATTCTATTTTCTTTCAAATTTTCAAGTGAGGAAACTGAGGATCAGAGAGATGAACTAAGTCACTTAAAATCACACAGCTATTAAGTGATATAGGCAAGATTCCAACATAATTCAGTTGTGCTCCAAAAGTCATGCTAAACTAATATGCTGTGAAGACTCACTAAAATGTTGTATGTGAAAAGTCATTTTAAACTGTAAAGTTCTTTGGTATTAGTAGCAATTATTATTCTAGTTTAAAAGGTGGTTTATCCTCAAGTGAAACAGGAAGTTTAGAATCAGCCCTGCAAGGTTGGGGGCTGGTCAAGATGGCAGAGTATGTAAATATTGTGCTCACCTTCTTTCAGAACACATCAATTACAATTAAACTACAGAACAACCATCATTGAGAATCACCTGAAGTCTAGCTAAACCAAAGCCCTACAACTATACAAAAGAAGCTACCTTGAGACTGGTAGGAGGAATGGAGATGTAGAACAGGCTGCTCCCACACCCATGCGGGACCAATAGAAATTGGGAGGGCAATCTCAGCTATGGAGGTCACTCCCACCTCACCCCCAGATGTGAAGGGTCCTAGCTTCACACCAGACTTCCCAACCCAGGGTTTCAGTACCAGGGAGAGAAATTCCCATAACTTCTGGTTGTGAAAACCAGTGGAGATTGTAGCTGAGTGAGAAAGGATGGCTGCAGCCTTCCTCTTAAAAGGCCTGCACATGAACTTACTCACTAATGGACTCACTTGCTCTGAGCTTCCAGCACTGGGCCAGTAGTTCCAGAAGCACCAGGGACCCATAAAGTGGAACTAAAGTGTCTGGCTTCTGGTTTAGGGATGGGGGAGCTGCTTTCTTTTGGAGGGAGGAGCTGGAAAAAGCCATTGTTTCTTTATTGAGCCTACCCACTCCCTGCATGCAGATGCAGGCCATCACCATGTCTGAGTCTCCATCAAACTGGCTATCAACTTTAGGGCACGCTCAAGCCACCTCCAATGGCTTTTCCAAGAAAACAACCAGTCTTAGCTCATGCTGCAGATGGGACTTTCATAAAATCTCTCAAAGGTTCACAAAACCCAAACAAGCAACATCTGGCTTTGGCATGTCCCATCTGGGTGAGCAGCCCTAAGCCCAGCACTAGTGACAGTTGGTGACAGCACTAGTGACAAGTCCAATGTGGGCAATGGCCATTTGTGGATTGCTCTGTGGCTCATATCAGGTGGTCCTGGGCAGGGCGCAGGTTGCAGCTGAACTTGGTCTGCAGTGGGTCCTCTGCCAGGATCCCCCATGGTTGGCATGGTAGATAGCCAGCTTTGTACCAAGCAGGAGTATCACCTGGCCACCTCCAAGGATGATACACCCAAAGGGCAGACTGGGAATGCACCAAAGTCCTGCTAAAGTGAACCCTGCACTGCAGGGTCACCCCTTGCACCACAGTTCCTTCACTGTAGTCATGACCAGTCCTCAAAAACAATCAGCCTGAAGGTCAATTCCTCCCATCGACATGCTCAACTATGACAGGAGGGCATACATAACCCACTCTAGAGTCACACCTGGTGCATCCAGATCTGGTGAACAGGTAGACTGTGCTACTGGGTCAGCTATTACATAAAGTTATTCTACTAAGATTGGGAGGCATGGCAGACCTATCTAATGCATAGAAACAACCACAGAGGGGCAGCCAAAATGGGGAAACAAAGAAACATGTCCCAACTTAAAAAACAGAACAAAGCTCCAGAAAAACAACTAAACAAAATGGAGACAACCAATCTACCAGAAGCAGAGTTCCAAATACTGGTTATAAGAATGCTCAATAAAGGGAGTTGGCAAAATGGCAACCAGAGAGAAGGTCCCTAAAACCTCTCCCAGAAAATATAATTAAATGGCTGACCAGGAAAAAACAAAAGAAACCCTCAGTGGCACAGTGACAGCTGAGAAATCCACACATTGCAAGAAAACACCTGAAGGTTAGAGAAAGGGAGACAAGTGGGAGAGAAGGGAGGGAGCAGAGACATATTGTGACCTGATCCCACCACTGCTAACTCAAGAAACTAGAAAGAAATCAAGGAGCAACATGATAGAGGAGAGGGAGGAGGCCAAGTGGCAACAAGAGTGGAAGTCAGAGTGGCAAAAGGCTGGGAGATTGTGAGGGAGCCAGACCTAAAAGCAATGTGTTAGAGACAAAACCTGGAAGCCAAGCTCTGAAACTCTTGAGTAGCAAGTGAACAGCCCCAGGCAGGAATAGGACCCCAGATATAACACCACAGCTCCTGGAGCCCTTGCATGCCCATGGTGCATGCGCACCCAGTGCCCTCGCCTGGTGTTCTTGTGCAACCCGTGGCTCCTGGAAGGCAGCACGTGAGTGTGCTGCATCCTCATTGGGCTCCCAGCCTGCAACTCCTGGCCCATGGCATGTGCCTGGTACCTTCATGCAGCTCTTGGCTTGTAGCCCAGGGCTTCTGGCTCACAGTGTGTGTGTGCGGCCCCATCATGTGACTCATGCTTGCAGACTTGCCCTGAGTGACTGCCATGGATACGAATCGCTGGAACACAGCCTGGGGTAAAGCGCTGGGGTGGGGAGAGAGATGGATTTGACAGCGTTCACCCCAAACAGTGTGAGCGGCCTCAGCCTGCATCCCATCAACCTCCCCCAGATCCCCCAGTTTCCCCAGCAAAGTGCAGGAGGTGGAGCAGGCCCCAGCGTGCATTTTCTTGGCCTCCCCACTTCTCCTGCAGCCTCCCAATGAACTGCAGGAAGTGGAGAGACCTTGGATGGGTGCCCCAATGCCAAACGCTTCTGGAGACCAGAGATATGGCGTAAACACCTCCCCTTTCTCCTGAAACTTGCCCCTTCTGCACCACCTAGTGTCTGTTCTATAGCAAGACATTACAAAAATACTAATCAGAGAAAAAAAGAGAGCTCCTAGGCTCTGCTGAAAATAAAGCCCTCATGCCGAAGAAGAACACAACAGACAATATGAATACCTTAGGATTTAAAGCTGCTGAGAAAGAAGATGAAAAATCCCCAGAAAAGGATCTTATAGACCTAGAAATTTATGAACTAAGTGACAGAAAATATAAAGTAGCCATTCTAAAGGCTCTCAGAGAAATGAAAACATATTGGTGGAACACCATAGCTGAGATGAATGATCTCAGAAAGGAAATTTGTGAACAAAAGGAACAATTTAACAAAGAAATTCAAATTATAGGAAGAATGAGATGGAAATTCGAGAGTAAATAATACAATAGAAGAAGTGAGAAAGGAAATAACCGCCATAGAAAACAGGGCCAACCAGATGGAGGAATGAATTAGTGATATTGAAGATCGGAACATGGAAACATCTCAGAAAGAGGAAGATAAGGAATACAGAACCAAAAGGATTGAAAGAACTCTGTAAGAGCTCTCTGACTCCATGATAATACTCAATGATCTCAGGAGAACTTCAACAAAGAGATAGAAACATAAAAATTGAGATAGAAAACATAAAATGGAACCAGTCAAAAATAAAAATACAATCACTGAAATAAATGACTCATTAGAGGAAATCGGCAGTAGATTAAATGGACCAGAAGATCCAATTAGCAATTTAGACAATAATGCATCAAAAAACACCCAATCAAAATAACAAAAACAAAAACAATCCAATATTAAGTGTAACAACATTTACATTATAGGGGTACCAGAAGGAGAAGAGAAATAAGAGAGAGATCTAGGAATTAAAAACCTATTTAAACAAATAATGACTGAAAACTTCCATAACCTGGTGAAGAAAATAGGTATACCAGACCATGAAGCATAGTGAGTCTCAAACAAGATAAACCCAAAGAGGTCCACACCAAGACACATTATAATTAAAATGCCAAAGGTTAAAGACAAAGAATCTTAAAAGTAGAAAGAGAAAAGCAGTTAGTTACCTATGAGGGAGCTCCTGCAAGGCTATCAGCTGCTTTTAAAACAGAAACTTTGCAGGCAAGACACAATTGGCAGGAAATATTCAAAACGATGTAAAGCAAGGACTTACAACCAAGATTATTCTATCCAGCAAAGCTATCATATAGAATCAAAGGAGAGATAAAGAGCTTCCCAGATATGAAAAAGCTAAAGGAGTTCATCACCACTAAACCAGTATTACAAGGAATGTTAGAGAGACTTCTCCAAGATGAAACAAATAAACAAAAAATATAAAAGATATAAATAATAAATGGCATTAACTACATATCCATCAACAAATACTTTCAATGTAAATGGATTAAATGCTCTAATCAAAAGACAGGGTGGCTGAATGAATAAGAAAACAAGATGCTTACATATGATGCCTACAGAGACTTGTTTCAGTTCAAAAGCCACACACAGACTGAAAATAAAGGATGGGAAAAAGATATTTAATGAAAATAGAAACAAAAATAAATAAAATAAAAGGCTGAGATAGTAATCCTTATGCTAGACAAAATTGACTTTAAAACAAATAGACTTTAAAACAAGAGACAAAGAAGGACCCAGTAATCCCACTTCTGGGTACATATCTGAAGAAACCCAAAATGCTACTTTGGAGGGATGTATGCATTCAATATTCATTGCAGCATTATTAACAATAGACAATATATGAATGCTGCCTGCGTGTCCATTGATGGAAGAATGGATAAAGAGTAGGTGGTACATATATGAAATAGATTATTGCTTGGCCATGGATGGAAATGAGTTCATGCCATCTGAGGAGGCATGGATGGACCTAGAGGGTATTGTGGTAAGTGGAGTATGTCAGACAGAGAAAGATAAAATGAATGTGATTTTGCTTATATGTGGAATCTAAATTAACAAAATAAACAAGCAAACAAAAACAAACTCATAGATACAGAGATCATTTTGATGGTTGCCAAATGGAGGGGAGGTTGGGGGCAGTGAAAAGGGGGAAGGGATTAAAAAGTACAAATTGGTTGTTATATAGCAGTCATGGGAATGTAGAGAATAACATATGGTATATAGTGAATAATATTGTAATAACTATGTATGGTGTCAGATGGGTACTAGATTTACTGGGGTAATAGATGGGAGGAGGTTTGAGGAACAGGGTAAAAAAGGTGGAGGGATTAAGAAGTACTAATTGTTAGTTACAAAGTAGTCATGGAGATATAAAGTAAAGCATAGGAAATACAGTCAATAATATGGTAATAAGTATGCATAGTGCCAGGTGAGTACTAGGCTAGTCACGGGGGATCACTTCTTAACTTATATAAATGTCTAACCACTATGCTGTACACCTGAAATTAATAAAAAATTATGTTGAATGTCAAAAATAAATAAATAAAGCATAAAGAATCAACCCTACATAGGCAGAAGAAAGAAAACTCAAAATGTTCTTTGCCTTAAGTTAGTTTACGTAAAGTAACATGTGGAAGGAAAGACACCAATTTGTTCCAAGCAGGAAAAAATATTTTTAAGTCAGAGAATCATTATTATCCCACAATCCCATAATAAATATGCATTGTGTCATACTCCATATTGGACACTGTAGGAAATAGATCTAATCAGGAGCAAATATGAAAAAATACATAGGGACATCCAAAGTAGAGTAGAGCAAGGTATTCTAGCATAATGCTATGGCACACACACTCAAGCCAACTTTGGAGCTAGGAGATTAACCATCAAAGATGTTTTATAGAGAATTATGGAAGGTTTTGAATAAAGAGGCTCAGACTGAGAAATTGTGGACAAAGTATCAGGCACACTAAATGGTCTGTGTCCAACACTAAGAAAGAAGAGAAGAGAACTAATATTTATAAGCAACTGAGATGTGTTAAGTATGGTAACATTTACTTTGGTTATGTTATATATTCTTCATTACAACCCATTAAGTAAATATGTGTTAATTAGTTTATCCAGGTTTTCTAACTATTATTATTTTTTTAAATTCATTTTTATTGTTAGACTTATTGGGGTGACATCTGTTAGCAAGGATTACATAGGTTTCAGGCATACAATTCCACAGTGTAACAATTATTTTTTAAATGTCTATTGTGCCAGGCTTTGTATGAACATCAGAATATATGATGATAAGAAACAGTCAAATGTAAGAAAGAGAAAATCTAAACCATTGATGTTTTTTTTAACATCTTTATTTTGACAATGAGGAAACTGAGGCTCAGAAAGTTTACTTAATTTGTCTGAGATCACCAAAATAATTGTTGACTGAACTAGTATTAGAACTAATGCTCAAATTTTGACTTTTTCTCTAGTTATGCACTTAAGGGGAGAAGCAATTTATACCATAGTAGGAGGTAAGATGAATTCCACTTGCTTATGTGGCTAAATGTGAACACTTGGTAGTATTGACGCAATACTTTTCTCAGAAATGTTTTATAATGTAGAAGATATTTTTAAAATTTCACTTACTTCATTTGTTATGTATTCTTGGTAATCTTGGCTATTGCCTAGAAATATTGCCTTAATATCATGAGTCAAGTGAGTTCCTAACACCAAAGATCTGGTGTTTAAAATAAAGGAAACTTTTCTGTTTCTGTTTCTGAGAGGGTGTAGAACTATATGTCTTTAAATTGACTTTACTTGGTACAGTTTTCTGAGATGAATGAAATACAATCATGGGCTCTGGTAATCAGGCTGTTTTCAATGCAAGCAACGGAAACTCATTTCAGTCAAATTAAGCCAAAAGTTGTGTTATTTGCAGACATAACTGGGAGGTTGGAGGTAAATTGATGGAATCAAGTAGATGTCTTTAGGAATATTTTCCCCCACTTCTCATCAGTTTACTCTTCTTTTCTCTCCTTGGCTTTATTTAATCTCTTGTTCAAATTTTATATGGCAGAATTTCCCTCTAGTGGGGAAAATGATTGCCAACATTCCTAGGCTAATATCTCCACAGCACTTATCTACAATCTCATGGAAAAACTCTGGTTGACCCATACTTACCCGTGGACCAATCACTATCATCCAGGCAATATGGGGCCATAATCGGTCAGGCCTGGGTGCCATGCCTACCTCTGTAATCATTGGAGACTGATAACATCACCAAAATTGCTTGGAGTGGGGGAAGAGCCTTTGTCCCAAAGAAGGGAATGCTGGGAAGGAAAAGGAACAAAATCAAAATAAAACATCTGAGACAAATCTCTCTTTTCAAAATATTATGGCCTTTGAAACCTAATTTTACTAAAACTGAGAGAAAGACTTTAATAATTTGATATTTAGTGATGTGCATTTTCCATTTTGTAATTTTTAATGAACTGTAGCAGAGAAACTATGTTGTATAATACAAAGAGGGCACCATTCACATCTACAGTGAGTATTAATTGAATAAAATGTGAATAGTGCCCTCTAACTTCATGTAATGTGGTGACTCTGAACTAAAATAAAGTGGTTAGAAATTGTTCTAATTAAGGATCATAGTTTTATTTAGCTGATTGCATATAATTATAGATCACATACACAAAGTATTTTAAGCTCCAGTCTTGTTATTGATTGTTCAACAGTGTTTACAACATGAACTGGGAAGAACAAATTGTTGCTTAAGTTGCTGTCATGTTTCAGTCCTTATATCAGTAAAGTTTACTATTGCTTATTAAAAATACTAGTTCTAAGAAAACTAATACAATTCACCTAAGCCATAAAAAAAAACAAAACGAAACGAAACAACAACAACAAAACACTAGTTTCTTTCAACTTTCTGCTTGATGAAACATACTTCCAGAAAGAAAAGAAGCAGAAGAAAACTCTTTTTATTCTGAATAGAACATATTGTCTTTTAGAATATAAATTCTCCGCCCATATACGAGGACTGACAATTACGTTCACAAACTTACCACTGTGTGCTTACATCGGCAGCACTGTACAAACAACCTTGGTATGTCTGTGTCTCACATCTGTTTGTGTCAATGTGTGGCAGTGTCTTGCAGAATGGTGTTCTTTATTGTTGTTGCATGTTTTCCTGTGCTGTCATAAGAGTGTTGTAGCTTGAATTACAGCAATGAACAAACATTAAATTTCTTGTTAAACTTGGCAAGAGTGGAAGTAAAATCAGAGACATATTAGTCCAAGTTTACGGGAATAATGCCATGAAGAAAATGGCAGTGTACAAATAGACAAAATGTTTTTCTGAGGGGATAGAAAGAGTCACTGATGAGGAGAGGTCAGGGTGGCCAGTAATGAGCAGAACTCATGAAAATATTGCAAAAATTTGTCAAATTGTGCTTCAAAATTGTCAGCTGTGAGAAGCATAGTAGACCAAGTGAACATTGATAGAGAAACAGGAAAATCTTAACTGCAAATCTTGACATGAGAAAGGTGTGAGCAAAAATGGTCCTGAAGTAGCTCACTGATGAACAAAAGCAAAGACAGTTGAAGTTTTCCAAGACATTTTGGAGAAGCAAGATGATGTTTTGGGCTTTATTATCACTGGTAATGAAACATGAGTATACTAATACGACCCTAAAACAAAGTGTCAAAGTGCACAATGGAAGTCATCCAATTCTCCACGACCAAAAATGTTCTGTCAGTCAAAATCAAGAATCAAAATGATATGCTAACCTCTTTTGATATCAGAGGGATTGTTCATTATGAATTTGTATCAACTGGACAGTCAACCAAGTTTACTATTTAGAAGTACTGAAATGGCTATGTGAAAAAGTTTGACAAAAAAGACCTGAACTTTTCACCGACAACTCATGGTTTTTGCATCATGAGAATGCACCAGCTCATATGGCACTGTCTATGAGAGAATTTTTATAGCCACTACACAAATAACTCTATTGGAACCTCCTCTCCACTCACCTGATCTGACTAATGACTTTTTTCTTTACCCAAATATAAAGGAAATATTGAAAAGAAGACATTTTTATGACATTCAGGACATCAAGGGTAATATGACAACAGCTCTGATGGCCATTCTAGAAAAAGTTCCAAAATTACTTTGAAGGGTGGACTAGGCACTGGCGTTGGTGCATATCTTTCCAAGGGGAGTACTTCAAAGGTGACCCTAGTGATATTCAGCAATGAGGTATGTAGCATTTTTGCTAGGATGAGTTGGTGAAATTAATTGTCAGACCTCATATATCTGGCTCTAGAGCAGTGGTTCTCAACCTTCCTAATGCTGCGACCCTTTAATATAATTCCTCATGGTGTGGTGACCCCCATAAAATTATTTTTGTTGCTACTTCATAACTGTAATTTTGCTACTGTTATGAATCATAATGTAAATATCTGATATGTGTTTTCCAATGATCTTAGGCAACCCCTGTGAAAGGGTCATTAGACCCCCCAAAGGGATCGCGACGCACAGGTTGTGAACCACTGCTCTAGAGCTTGATTCCTGAAATTGTTTCTTAATAGTGTTAGAAGAATATTAAAGGTTGCCATTAGTTTTCAAAATTTCAAGCACAAATCTTTTAAATAACATCGAGCTCAAAGTCAATGTAGAAGCTGTCCATTTTCTTGAAATTTTGCCTCAATCAATGCTGTTAAAAGTGGTTGAAAGAAAAATAAACTTCATTGCACGCCATTGTGCAATCACATTTAATTAAATTATATGCATATGAGACATATGAGTCTTGTGTTTAGTAATTTGCTAAGATGAGCATATGAGTTACATGGGTAAAGAAGAAATCATAGCCTACGTAGCACTGAGTTTTCATTTATGAATGATTATTAAATAAGTATCTCACAAAAAGAATATAATTTTTATAGTAAAGTAAACATTACAATATGAATGACAATTTCTTCATGAAAGCAAATAGTGGAACTTAAAAGGGCTTTGGGGCAGTTGAGTTTCTCCCCCAGTTTGTTGACTGAACAGCTGTCATTATTCTTTAGTGCTTTCTCAACAGGTGGCTCTCTCAGTTAGGTCTGTATATGTGGGCTGTCCAGAAAAATATCCAGCCACAAATGCCTCTAATTTTCATATTACATGGCTGGATACTTTCCAGACAGCCCTCATATTATTAGTGATGGCATTGCTTCAATATCAGTTGGCATCAGGCTCCATTATTTTAAACCTTCCTAAATTTTCTTAATATTTCTTGTTCAGTTACCTGTGTAGGAAAATTCAAGGCCCTTCTTTCTTTGTATCAACTTTTATCTGTTAATAACATTTCATATAGCATTTGCTTATTTAGAATATTATCTCTTCCTGGCAAGCTTTCTGTAAATGTTTTAGTATCAGGGTTGGATCACAGTTACTCCTATCCAAATCTGAATGATTGATTTGTTGAATAGAAAACACTATGAAAACCTAGACCTGAGTGTTGAGTCTGCAAAAAAGTATTTGTTTAGTTGTTTCACCATCCACTCTCATACACTCAAAAACTGGCACACAAACTGCATACAGTACTTCTTCTATAGGCTTAGATAAAGTGTCAGATTTGAGTCCGCTCCCTGGGGCTGCCTTACTTTGTGTAACCATTGTAAAGTTAATGACCTTTAATACATAACATTCAACTCAAGAATGTTAGAGCTGAAAGAGACCAATGGAGAACTGAGGGCTACAACTGTTACTGTCATGTACCTGAGGCCACACTCCAGTTCAAGGCAGAACTCAAATGTGATGCCTCATTCCACCTTTTAGATTAGTGCTTTGTGTAAAGGAAGTTTAAATAAACTCTTCTCTGTAAAATAGACAAGGGGGAATTAAAGGTTGCTATGGCTCAGCTCTTAAATTCTATTATTTAATAGTCAATAGTTTTGTAAATTAAACTATTGCTCCTTATGTTCTTTTTTAAAAATACATTTTTATTTTAGAGTAGTTACAGATTTATAGAATTACTGCAGAGACAGTAGAGAGAGTTCTTATATATCCCACACCCAACTTCCCCTATTAATAATGTCATATAGTAAGATGGTATATTAGTCACAATTAGTAAATGAATATTGATACATTATTAATTATATTTTTTAACATCATTTAATAGTTTGGATTTGCATTCAGAGAAGTCCTCCATAATTTTTGTAGGGAACACAGAAGTTTATCTGAGGGGTTAAATGAAAACTATAAGCAAACCACTATTGTTTAAAGTTAATCTTCATATTTCTGATCTCATCTTTTTTCTATTGGAAAACACTCTTATCTATTTGTTGAACAAAACTTAAAGTGTGTTTATTGTGAGCCAGGCATTGTTTTAGTGTCTTCATAAATAGTAAGCATTTAATCCTCCTAACATCCCTACATACTATTATTGTCCTCAATTTATAGATTGGAAATTGATGCCCAGAGAAGTTCAATAACTTGCTCAAGGTCGCACAGTGGAGGGTAGCTCCAGAATCATGTTCTGAATCCCAGACTACTAGGCAAAGTCCTTGCCTAGTTCCTTTCTGTACCCCTTCCTCCACTCTTCTGTAGCAACTTGCACGTGGTGCAGTGGGTGCTTTGGTCAGCTCAGGCTCCCAGAAAAGAATACCACAGATTGGGTGGCTTAAAAAAGAAATTTATTTTCTCATAGTTCTGGAGGCTGGAAAGCCCAAGATTAAGTTGCCAGCAGGGCTGGGTTCTGGTGAGACCTTGCTTCCTGGCTGGCAGGTTGGTCCCGATCTTACTGGCCTTTCCTTCTAGCCTATACTCTTGTCTCTTCCTCTTCTTTTAAGGACACCAGTCCTATCGGATTAGGCCTTGTTCTTATGACTTCATTTAACTTTAATCATCTCCTTAAAGGCCTTGTCTACAAATACAGTTACAGTGGGGGTTAGAACTTTAACATATAGATAGTGGGGTAGTATAATTCAGTCCATAACACTGCAAAACCATAAATTGTCTACTAAATTGAATTTACATTTTAAAGCCACACACCCAATTTGTACTCAAGCTTGTAAGTTTTTGTTGTTGTTCGGTTTTGTTTTTATCACCTCTTATGCATGCTTAAAATAATGTTACAGTTTGATCTATTCTGTAGCACCATCATCTTCATAGTTTATCTCCTATTCTTTCCAAGTTATTTCCAGGGAACGAGCTATTTGCCATTGAAGGCATTGTTACAATCAAGCATGTTTATCACTTCTTCCCATACGCTCTTACAAACACGTCATAGATCAAAGCAGTTAATTTAGCATTGTTAAAAGAAAAATTATTATGCTGTCTTTTAAGCAACTCACTTTTGTATTTTAGATCCCAGCTGGTGATTTATTTGCTTATTATCTTTTCTTTGTGAAGCATCTTTAAACTTCAAAAGTTATTAATTGCAAACAATTCAAACAATACAGATATAGGGAAAGTAAAATATGCCATTCTTCTTCATGATCATTACTCCACCCCTACCAAATTCCCTCCCCTGAATTAAACACTATTAACCATTAGGTTTGTATTGCCCAGATATTTTCTATGAATGGAGATATAGATAGGTAAATGATAGGTAGATGGGAATATAAATACATACACACACACACTCATTTTTTCCCCTCTTTTTTGCATCTTTTTTTTAATGGTCATAATCTACTTACTGTTCTGCAACTTCCTTTTCTCAACCATCAAAACATCAAGGCAATAATCCCCGGTCATCACATAAAGATTTGCAGAACAGGTTATTTGAACCAGGCTTAAGCAAATGCCTACGGATTCTGCCCACCAATACATTTCTTTTCCGCATTCTGAGAAAACGTGAACAGGACCTGCAAGGGAGAAAAATCTCTTAGAAAATAAATTTCCTGTAAACTTAAAATAAAATCAAGTAGTTGCTTTAACCTACTCCCCATTATCTCTTCCAAATTTTCCATGCATTTAATTACTTGTGGTATTTAAGCTTTGCTTGCTTCACAAGTGATTTTTTATTTTTATAAGTATTATTATGAAGCTTGTTTTTTCAAGCTTCATAATAATATTTACCTATCACTGACAGCAGAGTAATGCCAGATTCTAGCAAGTTCATCTTCTGCCTTGTATACTACCACGGGAAGAGATGCAAGACTGAGCAATAAGAACCAAAAAACTTTCGGTTATCACGATGATATCCCTCTGTCAAAGAAACTGCCTAGAAGAAAGGAAATGAACTCAGCATAGATAGAAAGCTGAAAGGCCTAAACAGATCATAGCATCTCTTCTCTGCTTACCAGTAAGACAATGAGTCATTAACAGAACATCCAGCCAGTTCCCTCTGTCTTTCCTCTGCCTGCCTGCTCACCAATACCCACCCCCACTGTGAAAATGCAGATGTACAGCTCATGGAAGAGGAACTGATGAATAAAAATGAAAGTGTCAGCCACAAAAGGCAGACTACTGCAGTCAATTTTGGAGTAGATATTTATAGATTATTAAATTTTATAAATTTTATGAATTTAGATTACTAAACTTCATAAATTACTGAATTATATGGATCTACTCCAAGGTGGTGGTTATCTAGCCACCAACACAGTTTTGAATGATTGCTCCCTCTCGGCAAGGGAGTGCATTGATGTATTGTCCTCTTACACATAGGGTGACCCAACGTAGGTATATAGTATAGTTTATTTGCATTTTACTACATTGTTTATTACATTTACATTAGTTTAACACTGTTTAATCTTGTAAGCACGCAAGATGTCTTCCATCATTGTTGCAACATTCCTCAAACCTGTGATACACAGTGGAACACAAATTTTGGTCTGTTGGGGATGAGTTTCATTGATTCAACTGTATACCTACTTTTGGGCCACCCTGTATTATTTTTTCCTTTACTGCTGCTTCTTTTCTTGAGTGTAACGTTCACAAGTTCAATATTCTGTCAAAGTCCACCTACTTCAAGTCCCTTGTGGAGGTATCTCCCTTTTCTAAACTCATAGCATAAATTTTCTATACCAGGCACTTGCCAAATATTTACTCATTTTTGGACATACTGTTGACTTATAATTTAATTTTCACCAGTTTTACTTCTCGGTTCCCTACCTATGATATAAACATCCTTGAGGCTTTATACTGTGTGAGTTTTAGAAACTTCTAACCATTTCAAACAGGCTTCTTCCAGGGCCAGCTCAAAAAAATAACTTTTCTTTGAACATTTTCTCAAGAAGTACGGTGAGATTTACTGCTTATCATTTCTTCAGTGTGAACATGGTCAGTCCCTTTGAAGTAGGAAATCAGAAACAAAGTGTTTTTCTTAAACACTTCAAGAATTAGGGGAAGCCTGAGGTTGGCAAAGTAGGATGATTCTTGGACACAAATTAAGGCTAATGCCTAGCAAAAGCATGTTGTAAATGACAGATTCTGGTTTAATGGATAGGCAGTCAAGGAAACACACAGACCTGCAGAGTTAGTACTGGGGGAGAAAGGTAAAATTAGTGTATTTCTTTGGCGCACACACACAAGTGGTACCCACTAAAGGGAGAACCTGCTGTTTATTTCAGAGCCATGTTTCTATAAACAGCAATACGTTTACAATTAGAACTGTGGGGCAGCCATGTCTCAGGTAATGCAGTCTAATTTTTTTCCAGTCTTGATTCCTCTTACTATTTCTTTAAAAATCCAGCCATTGTCAATGTAACAGTTTTGCAACTGGATACCTTCCAGATAGCCCTCATATAATTTAGAAATACACATGCACACACAAATACCTGTATTTCTAAATGGTTATGTGATTTCGTAAAATTGATAGGGGGTTTCTGTGACAATATCATCTCTCTCCCCTCAGAACATGTTATTCAATTATTAGCTTCATAATCTAGTAAGTCATTTTCTTCTATTGTTTTTTTTACCTTGCTTGATTATATAATTGCAGTATTTTTCTTTCATCAGTGCAAACACAAACAATTTAACAACTTTAAAATTTTAAATCACAATTGTTTAATTGGAATATACTTGACATGAAATATTGCATAAATTTGAGTCTTACAACGTATTCATTTGATTTATTTATATATTGTAATATACATATGCCCTTGATAATTTCTCCTTCCATTCAAGTTTCTGAAAACTTCTTGGTTAAAACAAATCACAAACAAAGCAATGGTTTCTCCTGTGCTACCACACCACTGTTTATGTCTTTACTGACTTATAGTTCATAGGATTAAGTAGATCCCCATATTCATGAATTTCAACTTTTGTGGTTCTAAAGGTTTACAAGTGACCCTGAAGATCTGTGACTTGCAAATATTTGTCTATTTATCTGACACACAAACAAATTGATTTTTGAGAGCAACAAAGCTAACATTCCAGGTTCATGTCGTTTTGCTAATTAAGTGAAATAACAAAGCTAACACTTATGTTTCAACACTACTTCATGGTTCTCTACTTATGATTGCCCTGAGTTCTGGATCTTGTTAGCTGGGATAGCTGGGATAGTAATACTTCCAAAATCTAGGTATCTTAGATTCCAAGGCTCTCCTCTTCTTTTTCTTGTTACTAGAAGGTAAATTCCTTTACTACAAACATATCAGGTGTTAGCATCATTGTAATTCCTAGTGCTTAGCATGGCTGCCTACAGAGTACGTGTTGGAAAGCTGATCTTTTGCCTCCTGAACAGTCACACACACATTCATGCACACACACTGACACTGAGATTGACACTGACACAGAATTATAAATTAATCTGCTATTTTGGATTCTGTCTCTGCTTCATTACCATTGGATGGATCATTTAAAATTGAATTGATCATTACCAGGTATGATCTTTTCCATTGATCAGCATGTTAGTTTAGGGTAGTGGGTCTGAAATGCAGCTGTATTTTGGAAAAATCCTGATGCATAGCCTGCACTCCAGACCAAATAGCCAGCATATTTGGGAATGGGACTCTGAGATCAGTATTTTTAATGTTTCCCTAGTGATTCCAATATGCTCCTATAGTTTACCACAGCTGCAGTAGAGATTCTCTCATAACAAGTGAACAGGAACATAAACAACCTAGATAAAAGGCAACATCTGGAGTGGTGGAAAGAATGCTGAACTAAGAATCAGAAAACTTGGATCTAAGTTCCAACTCTACTACTTACAAGCTGTGTGATATTAGGCAGTGTTCCAACTGTCTGTAACAGTGTAACAAACCACCCCCAAGATCAGCAGAGTGAAAAAAACATTGCTTGGCATTTCATTATGTTCAGAAATCCCACAGTTAGAAATTTAAAAAGTACACAGTGGGCATGACTTGTCTCTGCTCACGGTGTTTGGGGACTCAGTTGGAAACACTTAAATAGCTGAGATTGGAATCAACTGGAAGATTCTTCCCTTTCTTGTCTAGTGCCTGGGCTGGGATGTATGGACTCAACTATGACTGTGGACTGGAGTGCCTGCATGAGGCCCCTCCAAGTGCCATGGCAGCCTCAGGGGAGTCGGATTTCTTATATAGCAGCTTAGGGCTTCAAAAGTGTTTCTCAATCAAAATAGACACTGCATGGCTTTTCACAACTCAGCCTTAGAAGTCACATAACGTCACTTGCAGTGTACGCTATAGATGGAAGCAATCACCTGGGACATAGAAATCATCCTTGGACAGCAGAAGTGTTAAAGAATTTGTGGCCATATTTTACTATTTCCACAAGTAGGTTTACCTGTAGTATTAGTAATCTATTGCTGTGTAACAATTGCCACAAAGCCCTTAAGACAATGCACATTTATTAACTCATAATTTGCCTGGTTCAGGGATCTGGGTGTGGCTTAGCTTGCTTTTGTACTTCAGGGTCTCCCAAGAGCTGCCATCAAGGAGTTGCCTGGGCTCTAGTCATCTCAAGGCTTAACTGGAGAAACATGCACTTCCAAGCTCACGTGGTTGTTGCTGGGATTCAGTTCCTTGTCCCACAGACCTCCCCGTCATGGCAGCTTGCTTTATCCGAGCATGGAAGCTGAGAAGAGAATCTGGTCCTCATCAGACACTTCATTTTTCTAACCTAATTACAAAGGGACAGTCCATCTGTATTCTGTTGAACAAAGAGCGAGGCACTAAGTCCAGCCCACACTCAAGGGGCAAGGATTACATAAGGGCATGAATTGCAGGTAGGGATCCTAAGGGCCATCTTAGCCGTTGGCTTACCAAACTCCTCTATAAAATGGTTTATTAACCCTGGCCTGCCCAACTCACAGACTTCAGTAAGCTGGTATGTGTGTCCTTCAAGATGTACGATGTCACTGTACAAAGGTGAGTAATTTTTAACAGAGACTACATTGTAACTGTCTGAGAACAACTTTTCCTTGGAGAAGGAGGGGTCTCTGAATGTCAACTGGTATAGTTATGCAGGGGGAAGAGAATTTAGATTCTTTTTAATCAGTAATTCCTCTGTGCTTTTCTTTTCAGTGATAGCTACCTAACATTGTTCAAATAAAGAACATGAACTCTCGTTCCCAGGAGAAATGGAATTTATTTTTTATTAAAAGCATTTACTAATGCTTAAATCCATCACCTTTTGTACATTTGCAAAGCAAACTGTGCAAAGGTCAATGTAAACGTTCTTATGAATCAAATCCTAAAACGTTCACATCCTATAAAGGCCAATCTTTAGATAAAACAGCAGAGAAATTTTTGTTTTTTGTTTTTAAAAGATGCTGCTCTCTGGTTCTTAAGCTAGAGGGAATTTCTGATGGCCAGAAAATGTTGGCTGATGATTTTGTGAGTGATTATACCCATTAGGAAAAGGTAATGCTTTTATTTGCAGATGTCAAATAGCATTAGTAAAACACTGTACAGTGTATAAACTGAAATCTTTAAAATCAATGCTTACGTGAAAAATTTCACAGCTAATACTTATAAAACAAAGATACACATTTAGATGAATAATGTGATATTAATTTTATATTAAAATGTATATAATATCTAATGAATGTAGGCAAGACAGACACCAAAATGTTAAATGTAATTTTTCCTATTATATTAGAAAATTTATTATTCTCTTTGCCTTTTTTGAGTTTTCTATAGTACAAAGTCTTTACTTTTATAGACTCAGAAAAATTGTAAAAATTAAAATTGAAAAGGATCCATATGTTTCCACTTTTAGAATACTGGTGCATGGTCATCAGCAGCACATTGACAGAATGGGAATAACATGGTAATGGGAAAGTAGCACCAGCTTTGGAGCCAGGGCCAGTCCTGTCCTCCAGAAGGCCCTGGGCCCTGGGCAGCACCCTGGAATGCTCCAGAGCACAGCTTAGACCACTGCCTTACGCAAAGCCGAACTAATAAGAGTGAAAATACCACCACCACCCTATTTTTTTTTCTTTCTTATTTAAGAAGTGGACTACCTTTGAAATAATTTCTGATTATTACTTACAATTTTGAGTGCTTCCTGTGGAGATCCAAGATGGAGGAGTAGGTAAACCCTGTATCTGCTTTATTCCATGAACACATTAAAATTACAACTAAAATTATAGAACAACCAACATGGAGAACCATCTGATGTCTAGCTGAACAGAAGCTTTATAAGTAAGGATACAAAAAAGAGGAGGCCACAGCGAGACTGTTAGGAGATCCGCAGATGCGAAAAGAGCCAAACCTCTGGTGGTGGTAGAGAATGAGGAGGGATAGCTCAGCTGTGGGGTCCCCCACCCCCCAAAGGACCAAGGAACCTCAGCCTCATACCAGGTTCCCCAGCCCAGAGCACTGGTACTGGGAAGAGGAGCCTTGCAACATCTGACTGTGAAAAACAAACAGTGGAGACTCTGATCATCTGATTGAAATGGGAGGCTCCACGAAATGCAGACCTTCTCTTAAAATGCCTGTGCAGACTCAGTCACTCACAGGCACTCATCCTGGGCTCCGGCAGGGCGATGGTGACTCAGGGGGCATTGGAGGCATATGGGGGTGGGGCAGACTGAGGTGTGTGGCTTTGGAGCGAGGACTGGAGTACAGTTGCCATTTTTCCTGGGTGCACCCTTCTTCCATGCAGCTGGCTGGTGGGCACCATCTTTCCTGTGTTGTGCCCTCCCCTGCATAGCCATATCTGAACCTGATTGGCCTGTTGAGCTTTACTCACTGCACCCTGCTGACTCACCGGGCCCACACCTCACCCAACTCAGGCAATGCCAGGGATAATTTCTCCAGTGAGCAGCCAGCCCCACCCACATTGCAATCTTCCTTGGAAAACTCTTTAAGCCCACAGGCTCCAGACTGGTGGCGACCAGCATTCGTGTGCTCTGAGACTTTTTTGCTGAGTAGCTCCATGCACAGCACTGGCATCAAACCAGAGTCTACAGTAGTACCCAGCATAGGTGACCAGGGAGACAGTGCCAGAGTCCCACAGGAAACCTACTACATAAAGCTATCCAGCAATACTGAGAGATGTAGCAGATCTACCTAATACATAGAAACAAATACAGACCGGTATCCAAAATGAGGAAGCAAAAATAGGTCCCAAATAAAAGAACAGCAGAAAATTCTAGAAGAAGTACTAAACATGATGGAAGCAAGCAACCTATCAGATACAGAGCTCGAAATGATGATTTTAAGGACGCTCAAGGAACTTAGTGAAAACTTCAACAGAGAGATAGCAAGCATGAAGAACATAGAACCCATAAAAAGGAACCAGTCAGAAATGAAGAATACTATAACTGAAATTCAGAATGCAAAGGAAGGAATCACCAGCAGACCTGGTGGAGCAGAGGATCGAATCAGCAAATTGGAAGACAAGGTAGCAAAAAACACCCAGTCAGAACAGCAAAGTAAAAAGAATCCATAAAAATGAGGATAGCTAAAGGGGCCTCTGGGACAACATCAAGCAAGAAATTGAGAGCCTATATGAAGCAATAATGACTGAAAACTTCCCTAACCTAGTGGAGGAAAAAGACATAAAAGCCCAGGAAGCACAGAGAATCCCAAACAAGATAAACCCAAATAGGTCCATTATAATTAAAATGGCAAAGGTTAAAGACAAAGAGAGAATCCTAAAGCAGCAAGAAAAAAGCACCTAGTTACTTATATGAGAGCTCCCATAAAACTGTTGGCTGATTTCTCAACAAAAATTTTGCAGGCCAGAAGGGAGTGACAGAAAATATTCAATGTGATGAAAATCAAGGACCTACAACCAACATTACTCTACCTAGCGAGGCTAGCATTCAAAATCGAAGGACAAATAAAGAGCTGCCCAGACAATAAAAAGCTAAAGGAGTGCATCACCACCAAACCAGTATTAGAAAGAATGTCAGAGGGACTACTTTAAGATGGGGGTGGGGGGAAGCAAAATTATGAACAATAAAATGGCAATAGATGCACATTAACAATTACCTTTAATTTAAATGGATTAAAACCTCCAATCAAAATATGTAAATGATATTGTACTGAGTGGAGTGTCAAACAGAGGAAGACAGATGCAAGTTGACTTTGCATATAGGTGAAATCCAAAGAAGAAAATAGATAAGTAGAACAGGAAGATTCGTATAGGTATAGAAAACATTTTATTTGTTGCCAGATGGGAGGAAAGTTGGGGGAGAGGGTGAAATAAGGGGAACAGATGGGGAAGTTTAGTTTGGTGGTTACAAAGTAATGGTTATGGAAAGAAAGAGTATAACATGGGAAGATAATCAATAATGTTGCAATAAGTATGGGTGGCATCAAATGGGTACTAGATTTGTTGGGACGATGGGAGGAGGGTGGGACGGGTGGATGAAAAAAAGGAAATGAAATCAAGAAGTACAAATTCATAGTTACAAAATAGTCACAGGGATGTAAAGTGCAGCACAGGGCATACAGTCAATAACGTTGTAATAACTATGTATGATGTCGGATGGGAACCAGATGAATCAGAATAAGGATATTGTAAGTTATATGAACATAACATTACTATGCTGTACACCTGAAACCAATGTAATATTGTATGTCAAATGTAATTAAAAATAAAAATAAATGAGAAAAAGTACTTACAATTTTGAGTTGCATTCACATGAGAAATTTATGAAGTTGAAAACATGTAATATAAGTTTCCTCCAGGTGACTGCCTGTCCTTCTCCAGTGTATGTATGTCAGGGTAAGGTGATTGTTTCTCATCTGCTCCCAAATCAGGTCACAGTAAAGCCCAATTCACTCTGAAGTTCATTCCTGGTTACTGTGTAGAAACCACCTCAGACTCACTGAACCTGAGTCAGGGTTTTTTCTGGGGACAAAACTGACAATGAAAACTTGGGAATAAAGCACTCCACCAAATGGGTGAAGCAAAATGTTTCTGAGGGAACTGAACAAGAAAAGGGCTTCTTAGCAAGAATTTGCCTGAAGAGATCAAAAGTAAAACTCAGCATGACATAGAGGCTTCCAGAACTGCTGTGGCTGCCTACTGCTTAATCATTGCTGTATGGTTAATATTTTTTAATAAAAAATTGTTGCCAAAGAATAAGATAGAGACCATAAAAGGAAACAAGATAAGAACAGTTATGTGGGGTTTGTGTGAGAGGAAGAGAGCATATCTTTAGTTTAAGTAGATCATGTAATCCCTGACAAGCACCTTTCATTTCACACAGCTCGGCTAACATTTGCTGAGTGAGTGAATGGATGGGGGAGGACAGCATACGAGTGAATTAATAAGCAAATATTTATTTGCTCCACTCCTGTCGCCCACTCCTGGAGATGAAGAGGAAGAGAAAAGGACATGGTGACCTGCATAATCAAATTAATGTAGATGCTTTATGATGTAATGTGGGGGAAGGTAGAATCAAAAGTGCTTATCATGATGAGGTCAGCATAGCAACTCACAAAGAATAGAGGTGAAATTTTGATAACAGAAAGATGAATTTGTCAGGTAACCCCGACTGGGTGTGGGAACAAGTCGCAGTAATGTTTGAGGAGGCATGCATTCTGTCAGATGTTCTAGAGAAGATTTTATGGACTTCTGCACACTGAGGAGCTGTAGCTGCAGAAGCACAATTCTTGATCCTCTGACCTACCTATGTCAGAGAAGCCTGCCTCTCATGTAGGACTTACAGCCTCCATCCTAAACTATTGCCCTATCTGCTTTCCTCTCTCCAGGCCTCCCTCCCTTTCTATAAATAAAGAATTACATTACAGTTAAGAAAAATGATCGTTGACTTAAATGAGATGTCAAAAGGAGAACTGTACTTTAGAGAGGGGAGGTAAATCAGGAAACAATAATTTGTAGAGGTCATTTGAGAGGATCTTCAAAGAAAAGTGCTAAAAGCAGGACTGAGGAAGGGAATGACAGACGGGAAGTGCTGAATGTGAAAAGGAATGGAGGTACTACATAGGGCACACGTCATTCAGTATGTTAGGAATATGTGATACGTGTGGGTGGTGGCAGAGAATGAAGCAGGAAGGTGGGCAAGGTCCAGATTTTGAAAAGGCTTGTACCTGACACCGTCAACAATAGCTCCTGCATGTGAACACTTCCAGCTTTCTTTGTAAGTGTACAAAATCTCAGAATGGCACGCCCTCGTTTCAGCCTGACTGATTGAAATTCATGTCTTCCGCTGATATTTGTGTGGCTTTGGATTATGCTATCTATGATGACTGAGGCTGCAACCATTAGATGACATTCACTGCCCATGTGGCTTAACTGAAACGATGTAATGGTGAAGTAAATAAGTTTAATGACAAACCCCAAACTATGACCTATGGGTCACATGGTTGTATGTGGGGGAGAATGGGCCAGAAAATGTTTGCTCCATTGCGGAGAAAGTTTGATTTTTGACCCACGTATTGTCCCCTGAAATTATTTACAATGAAATCAAAGATCAGCAGCTCAGTCTATGGAAGGATTTTATTAAGCAGTGTGATGTAATCAGATTTCTATTCTAAAAAGGAAGTTTAGGCAGAGAGAACTGTGACTTTAATTTAATTTATACTGAGACATTAGAACTGAATCTCCTTATAGGATATGGTTCCTTATATCCATACAACAGGAAGGAAAATCTTACCTTGCGTTAAAGGTACAGAGACTTAATATTAATGAAATTGAATAAAAACATTGGAATTCTCCATCCATTTATCATCAACCCAGGGAATTGATAGTTATTTTAAAGAAAGCCTGATATGACTGCCAAGACATATGAACTTTATTTTTCTTCCATGTTTTATGTTAGCTTAATGGTTCTCAAAACTTTAACATGCTTGAATTTAGGTTGCATAAATAAAACCATATATGCTGTTCTTTGTGGGAAATATTTAAGAGTAATTTTGACACTGTGAGAACTTTACTTCATATGCTACCTCTACCCTCTAACCTATTCTTACAATTTTCATCTCCTGTTTTGTACAATAGTCCAGAAGAGATGAGGAGAGCAGGAGCCAAGGCAGTGGCTGTGGGAATGGAGAAAAGGGGGTAGAGTGACAAAACATGTATCTAAGAAGCAGACACTTTGCTTCCTGGTTTGGCTTTTTTTCTCCTACTCACTGTTCTCATCATTTTCACCTCCTGCTTTTGAACCACACTCACCATGCCTTCACACTGTCCATCATTTGCTAGCTGTTGGGTTAAATTAAGTAATGAGCCCCAAGAATACACAGGTGTCTGTGATGGATACACATTCTCCTTTCTCTTCCTCTTTGTGGAAGCCAGAGTTAATGACAAGTTCTTGACCTGAACTTCAAACATATTCAACTAAAATAGGTCCTGCGTGTGGATCTCCCACAATGAGTATAATTTCTTTTTCAGTTCCTCATCTTTGAATTGGGCATAATAGTTGAACTGACCTCATGGTTGTCAGGAGGAATATACTGAATAATGAAGGTAAAGTTTTTTTGTTTTTGTTTTTAATTAGTATGTGCATATAATTGGTTCTATTTATTTATTTATTTAAATTCATTTTTATTGTTAGACTTATTGGGGTGACATCTGTTAGCAAGTTTACATAGGTTTCAGGCATACAATTCTACAGTGCATTGTCAACTTGTATAAGTTCACCACCTAGTGTGACTTATCTTCCCATCACCTTATACTTAGCTTCCCCCCCTCCTCCCCCACCCCCTCTCTTTTCTCTCCTCCCTGACCCACTTGTCCCCAAATAAACATTAAAGTATTGATTGTGTCCATGGGTTATTTGTTTGTTTGTTCATTTCTTTTTTCTTTGCTTTCAGTTTTGTATTCCACATATGAGTGAAGTCATACAGGTCTTTGTTTTTTCTGTCTGGCTTATTTCACTTAGCATGATGATCTCCAGGTCCATCCATTTTGTTGCAAATGGCAATATTTCATCTTTTCTTATAGCTGAGGAATATTCCATTGTGTATATGTACCACAGCTTCTTTATCCAGTCGTCTGCCTCAGGGCACTGTGGTTGTTTCCATGTTTTGGCCACTGTGAACAGCGCTGCAATGAACATTGGGGTACATGAGTCTTTGCAGACTAAGGTTTTCAAGTCTTTTGGGTAGATCCCCAGAAGGGGATTGCTGGGTCATATGGTAGCTCCATTCCCAATTTTCTGAGGAACCTCCACACTGCCTTCCACAGTGGTTGTACCAGTTTGCACTCCCACCAGCAGTGTACCAGAGTTCCTTTTTCTCCACATCCTCTCCAGCACTTGTTATTCCTTGTCTTGTTGATAATAGCCATTCTCACAGGTGTGAGGTGGTATCTCATT
>PVJL010006660.1:0-30524 GCA_004026885.1 Lyroderma lyra | reverse complement strand
TTGTCTGCTGGCCATGTATATTGCCTCATGGGAGAAGTGTCTGTTTAGTTCCTCTGCCCACTTTTTAATTGGGTTGTTTGTTTTTGTTGTTGTTGTTGTTGTTAAGTCTTATTAGTTTTTTATATATTTTAGATATTAGACCCTTATCTGATGCGTTATTTGCAAATATTTTCTCCCATTCAGTTGGCTGTCTCTTTGCCTTGTTGATGGTTCTTTTGCTGTGCAGAAGCTTTTTAGTTTGATATAGTCCCATTCATTTATTTTTGCTTTTACTTCCTTTGCCTTTGAGGTCAGGTTCATGAAGTCTTCCTTGAGTCCTAGGTCTATAAGTTTAGAATCAATGTCTTCTTCTATACAGTTTATTGCTGCAGGTCTTATATGAAGGTTGTTAATCCATTTTGAGTTAATTTTTGTATATGGAGAGAGTTCATAGCTCAGGTTCATTCTTTTGCATACATTTTTCCAGTTTTCCCACCTACTAAAGAAGCTGTCTTTTCCCCATTGTATGTTTTTTGCTCCTTTATCAAAAATTATTTGTCCATAAATTTGTGGATTTATTTCTGGGTTTTCAGTTCTGTTCCATTGGTCTATATTTCTGTTTCTCTGCCAATACCAAGCTGTTTTGACTATTGATGCTTTGTAATATAAGTTGAAGTCAGGGAGTGTAATGCCACCAGCATTATTCTTTTTGTGTAGTATTGCTTTGATAATTGGAGGTCTTTTATGGTTTCATATAAATCTGATAATTCTTTTATCTATTTCACGAAAGTATGACTGTGGGATTTTGATGGATATTGCATTAAATCTGTAGATTGCTTTGGTGGAATGGCCATTTTAACAATGTTAAGTCTTCCTATCCATGAACAGGGGATATTTTTCCACCTCTTAAAGTCTGTTTCAATTTCTTTCAAAAGTGTCTTATAGTTTTCTGTGTATAAGTCTGTCACGTTCTTTGTTAAGTTAATTCCCAGGTATTTAATTCCTTTTGTTGTGATAGCAAAAGGAAATGACTCCCTCATTTCTATTTCTGATGATTCGTTGTTTGTATATAGTAATGCTGTTTATTTTTTGTACATTGATTTCTATATTCATTTATTGTTTCTAATAGTTTCCTGGTGGAATCTTTGGAATATTTTATATAAAGGATCATGTCATCTGCAAATAGTAACAATTTGACCTCTTCTTTCCCAATTTGGATACCTTTTATTTCTTTCTCTTGCCTGATTGCTGTGGCTAGAACTTCCAGTACCATATTGAATAGCAGTGGTGACAGGGGTCATCCCTGTCTTGTTCCCGATTTTAGGGGAATAGGTTTCAGCTTTTCCCCATTCAGTGTAATGTTAGCCAAGGGTCTGTCATATAAGGCCTTTATTATGTTGAGATACTTTCCTTCTATACCTATTTTATTTAGTGTTTTGATCATAAATGGATGCTGTATCTTGTCGAAAGCTTTTTCTGCATCAATTGAAATGACCATATGGTCTTTATCTTTAATTTTGTTTATGTGGTGTATCACATTGATTGATTTTCTTTTTTTCTTTTTCTTTCTTTCTTTCTTTTTTTTTTTTTTTTTTTTTTTTTTTTTTTTTTTTTTTTTTTTTTTTTTTTTTTTTTTTTTTTTTTTTTTGTCAGTAGTTTGCTGGCTGGGAATCAAACCCAGGCCACAGCGTTGACAGTGCCAACGCCGGAGCCTTAAGCCACTACACCACCAGGGAACTCCCTGATTGATTTTCATATGTTGAATCATTCTTGTGCTCATGGGATGAATCATGATGTATGATCTTTTTGATGGATTGTTGTATTCTATTTGCTAATATTTTGTTTGGGATTTTTGCATCTGTGTTCATCAGAGATATTGGTCTATAGTTTTCTTTTTTTGTGTCATCTTTTTTTGTGGTATCAGGGTAATGTTGACCTCATAGAATGAGTTAGGAAGTATTGCTTCCTCTTCAATTTTTTGGAAGAGTCTGAGGAGGATAGGCATTAATTCTTCTTTGAATGCTTAGTAGAACTCATTGGCGAGACCATTGGTCCAGGGCTTTTGGCTTCATGGAGATTATGGATAGTCGTTTCAACCTCTTTGCTGTTGATTGGTCTAGTTACATTATCCAGTTCTTCTTGGTTCAGTCTAGGTAGGCTATAAGTTTCTAGAAACTTGTCCATTTCTTCTAGGTTGTTAAATTTCATGGCATAAAGTCCTTCATAATATTTTCTTATAATTCTTTGTATTTCTGTGGTATCAGTGGTAATTTCTCCCCTTTCATTTCTAATTTTGGATATTTGCATTCTTTCCTTTCATCCTTTGATTAGTCTAGCTGGGGGTTTGTCTATTTTGTTGGCTTCCTCAAAGAACCAGCTCTTCGTAATATTAATTTTGTTTATTGTCCTTCTGTTCTCTAATTGGTTTAGCACTGCTTTAATTTTTATTATTTCTTTCCTTTTGCTGACTTTGGGTTTTGTCTGCTCTTCTTTTTCTAGTTCTTTAAGATGGGATGCTAAGGTGTTTACTTGTGATTTTTCTTGTTTCTTAAGATAGGCCTGTAATGATATAAATTTCCCTCTTATTACCGCTTTCGCTGTGTACCAATAATTCTGATATATTGTATTTTCATTGTCATTGGTTTCTATATATTTTTTAATCTCATCTTTTATTTGTTCTTTTATCCAGTCATTTTTTAATAAGATGTTGTTTAATCTTCATGTATATGTGGTATTTTCTGCTTTCCTTTTATACTTGATCTCCAATTTCAAGGCTTTGTGGTCTGAGACTACACTTGGTATGATTTCGATCTTCTTGAATTTGCTGAGGCTACTTTTGTGTCCCAGCATGTGGTCTATCCTTGATAATGTGCACTAGAAAACAAGGTATAGTCTCTTTTTGCTGGATGAAGTGTCCTGTACATGTCAATTATGTCCAATTGCTGTAATGTGTCATTTAGAACTGATATTTTCTTATTTATTTTCTGTTTGGATGATCTGTCCATGGCTGTTAGTGGGGTGTTTAAATCTCCCAGAATGATTATGTTTTCACCAGTTTCTCCTTTCAAACCTGTTAATAGTTTCTTTGTATATTTTGGTGCATCCTTGTTGGGAACATATACATTAATGTCAAATCTTCTTGTTGTTGTATTGTGCCTTTTATCATTATGTAATGTCCATCTTTGTCGTTTACTATCTTTTTTAACCTGAAACTTATTTCATTAGGTATCAGAATGGCAACTCCTGCTTTTCTCTGGTTACCATTTGTTTGGAGTATTGTTTCCCATCCTTCACTCTGAGTCTGTGTTTGTCCTAATGACTCAGATGTGTCTCTTGGAGACAGCATATGGATGGGTTCTGTTTTCTAATCCAGTCTGCTACTCTGTGTTTTTTTATTGGTGAGTTCAGTCCATTAACATTTAGAGTGATGATCAATATGTGAGAATTTCCTATGGCCTTTACATATTTCTTTGTTTCTTTTTGTTTTGTTTTTGTTTCTTTCTTGTTGCCCCAACTTTGTTCCATTTTTTCCTGATGTTTTGTTTCAGGTTGAAGAGCCTCCTTCAGTATTTCTTGAAGTGCTGGCCTTGTGCTGGCAAATTCCCTCAGCTTCTGTGTGTCTGAGAAGATCTTTATTCCACCTTCATGTCTGAAGGATAATTTTGCTGGATAATTTATTCTTGGATGGAAGTTTCTCTCTTTTAAAGTTTTGAATATTGGATTCCACTTCCTCCTGGCTTGTTGAGTTTCTGCCAAGAAATCTGATGCCAGCCTGATGGGTTTTCCTCTAATGGTGATAGTTCTTTTTTTCCCTGACTGCCTTGAGAATTGTCTCTTTGTCTTAAATTTTGGACATCTTTAGTACCATGTGTCTTGGAGAGGATCTGTTAGGGTCCAGGTATCTAGGGGACCTGTTTTCTTCTTGAACTTGGGGTTCCAGATCTTTCCATAGGTTTGGAAAGTTCTCATCTACTATTTGTTTGAGTATGTTCTCTGTAGAATCCTCTGCCCCTTCTTCTAATCCTATTATCCTGATGTTGTTTTGTCTCATGGAGTCAGATAGTTCTTGCAAAGTTCTTTCAATCCTTTTGGTTCTATATTCCCTCTCTTCCTCTTTCTGAGCTGTTTCCATGTTCTGATCTTTGACATCACTAATTCTTTCCTCCATCTGGTTGGCCCTGTTTCCTATGGTAGTTATTTCGTTTCTCACTTCTTTTACTGTATTATTTATCTCTCACATTTCCATTCGATCTTCCTTATGTTTTGAATTTCTTTGTTAAATTGTTCCTTTTGTTCACGGAGTTCCTTGTTTATGTCATTCATCTCCTATTTTATGTCATTCATCTCAGCTATGGTGTTCTGCCAGTATGTTTCATTTCTCTCAGAGCCTTTGGAATGGCTACTTTAAATTCTCTTTCTCTTAGTTCAGAAACTTCTAGGTCTAAGAATCTGTCTTCTGTATAAATTTCATGTTCTTTCTGAACAGTTTTAATTTTTAAGGACTTCATCCTGTCTGCTGGGTTCTTCCTCTTTGACATGAGGGTGTTATGTTCAGTTGAGCCCAGAAACCCGGATTAGTACTTTTGTGGTGTCTTGCTGCAGGGAAGATACTAGGTGGCACTGGGGTTCAAGTTTTGGGAGAGAGGGGGGTTGTTTATTGCTTATTTCTGGTCTCCTGCTATGTTTTGAAGAGGTTTGCATCTATAGGAGTCCCTCTGCTTCCTGCAGTTAGTTAGTTGGTTGGGGTGGCTGTAGGAAAGGGGAGAGGCCAACAAAAGGCGCTCTGGGGCAGTTCCACCTTCTGCCCTATGCTAGGGAAGCTGGGTAATGTGGGCTGAGGCTGCTCCTGCTGCCTGGGGCGAATGCTATGAAATCCACCTTTCTTCCCGAGCCTGCTTCCATGTCCAGTCATTGGGGCAGAGTCTGTGGGCTCTCACTGCCTGTAGAACTCAGGGACAAGCAAGCGGGCATGCACACCACCAGTCCAAAGCTGTGCCCCTGATCTGAGGCAGCCGGCTCGACTCCACAGTGGGCCAGGAACAGGAACCGCAGTCCTGTGTAGGAGTCGTGAGCCACAGCACTGTGTGTTGCAAGGGCGCCGGGAGCCAAGGTGTCATCTATGCAGTTCAGAGTCCTCGCTTATCCTTCCTATCACTCAAAAGTTCCAGAGGCTGGCTCCCAAGCTCCATCTTCAACACACTGCTTCAAAGCCCAGCTCCCCCATGGTCTCCTACCGTTTTGTCGCTTTGTTGGCTTTTACTTGTCACCTCTTAGCTTTTCCCCTCCCATGCACTGTGCTGCTCCTGGCTAGTCAGCAGTGACCAGGTCCTGTTGCAATCCATCTCTGCTCCCTTCCCTCTCTCCTGCTTGCCCCCTTCTCTCCAACCTTCAGGTGTTTTCTTGTAATGTGTGGATTTCTCAGCTGCTGTGTTGTCACTCAGGGTCCTCTTTCTTGGCTCCTGGGCTGCTGTTCAATTGTGTTTTCTGGGAGAGGCTTTAGGAACCTCCTCTCCAGTTGCCATCTTGACCTCTTTCTCCATGAAGGTAAAGTTTTTGGCATAACAATTTGCCAGATAGTAAGTTCTCAATACATGTTAGCTATGATTTTTGTCCTAAGGTCTATTAGTTTTTATAGTCATTTATTTATTTTTTAAGTTTATGCAGAAGAATTATGTTTTTAGAAAATGATTAGGGCTATACTTATGAGTTGTCTTCTGCCTTGATATTATGCCAAATCTACTCTTTCACTCTGGCTTCTGTCTTTGCCTTTGGAGGACTGAAAAGCTAATTGCCCTTTTTACTCTCACTTCTCATATTCTTAAACTTGACCATGACCAATGAGGATGTATTCAGTTAGGTCAATATTACACATAATCAGTGTAACAATTTCACTTATGCCAATAAGACCTGTCACTCAATTTTCTGTAACTATCTAAATATCTGCTTTCATTCTGAAAGTAACTTAAAGTGAAATACACCCTTATATGTTTTATATATTGAAATTCTATTCGTTGAAATAATGAATATCTATTTACCATAAGTTAACATGCTATGATTATTAATGGTTACTTTTAAAGTTACTAAAATTATTTTAAAAAGCACATAGGAATTTTCAAATCATTGGGTGAATAAGAAAATGGATTGATACTTCATAAGAATAATAAGAGAGTGCATTAGCTGTAAACATTTAGATGTGCTATCTCTTGTATATTGTATACTTACCAATCCTATAAAAATTTAAATAGCAAAAAGCAAAGTATTCAAGATTTGTAAATATCATCATTCTAGTATCTATAAAATTGATATACTTTTATTTATAATTTACATAAAAAACCTGCAGTTACTATATTATTAAATGCTTAAGAATTATATTTAACCATACCTATTTCCATTTGGGCCATGTATATATATAAAAATTTTCATTTATAAATTCTTCGCATCATAGAGGAAAACAGAATATTGACTTTACATGTCAACATTTCGCCAGGAAGAATAAATTATATACAGTAATATCTATGATTAATTAACTCTAACTCCAAAATAAGAAATAATATAAAAAAGAAGAGAAAGTAACAGAAAATGCCTATTTACAGACCCCATACAGTAAATGGCACTTTGTGGTGTTGTGTACTTCAACTACTGTGCATGGTGGCCCTATATATTCAGTGTCAGCAATGTACAAAATAGTGACCTTTGACACAACCTAGAAACTAAGAAATAATTATTTTTTCATAGTAATGTCAAAAGTTTTAGTTTGGTTACTAAGATTTTAAAAAATAAAACTTTCATAGTGATTGATTTTAAGTAAATATTTTCAGATTTATTCTTGTAGGCTAAAAGTTTTTTCTAAAATATGATTATTGTCTTCAGAAGAATATCCATTTTAACATGTAGCAATAAGCCAAAATGTGTATTCAGCACACTTACAAATGTTTTTTTTTTAATTCATTTTTATTGTTAGACTTATTGGAGTGACATCTGTTAGCAAGAATTACATAGGTTTCAGGCATACAATTCTACAGTGCATTGTCAACTTGATGTATAATAAGTTTACTACCTAATGTGACTTCTCTTTCCATCACCTTATAAATGTTTGAAGATTTTCTTCTCTGTATTATTTTTCCTGTGACCATAAATGATAGCCGTCCTTCATATTCATGCTGTACTCTTGTGAAAAAATTTTGTTTATTTTTCTGTAATCAAACTGAGAGCTAAGTTCATATGACCCTCCATTAGTTCTACTAGCAGAAAACATAATCAGGACAATTCAAGATAAACTCAGCATGTTCTGGATAAAATACTCAGCTTCTTCTAAGTCAGTAATCAGGCCAGTTCTAGGCTTCTCTCTTTTTCTTCCGAGCAATGATCTGAGATCCATAGCACTATTTCTATGTCCAGCCATAGGGCAGCCCCTGCTCAGCTCTAGCCAGTGGTCAACATAGGGAGTTAGGGCGGCCATAACATCTCATATTAAAAAGAGAAGATTAAAATACATAATTTTATAGAAAAATCTTTACATTTGTAAATGGTGGCAGTGTTTGCCCCTCCAAATGCACTCTCCACCCTTCTTGACCCAGCTCTGGGCAGGCAGGCTGGCCTTTAGAACAAGATCAGTGGGTTTCTATGCCTTCAGGTTCCTGTTGGGTTCAGCCAGTGGGAGTCACTAACCAGTGATTGTTAAGAGAGGGAAGACACTGAGGAAAGGAGACTACTTTTCCATCTCCCTCTGCTTGAGGTATTGGATTCGGCTGGGATGGCCATGGCTGCTATCCTCTACCAAAGGCGCCTGTCCAGTATCTCTATAAAGAGTTCATTTGAGAGTGCCATCTGTTTTCTGACAAAACCCAGGTTGATTTAGAAATGAATTCAACTTTTTCTTTTTTAACTACATGGGCCAAATAAAGTATAAAAAACTACGGGCCAAATAAAACCATGTCTATAGATTTGGCCCATGGGTTGTAACTATTTTAATTATAGCACCTCCTATAACATTTTCTTGCTTAAAATATTAGCCCAAATTCTATAAAGTACTATATGTATATTCCAGTGCAGGGAAATCAGAGATATGGAAGTACAAGTTAAGTGACATTCAAAATATATGACACGGCTCTACAGGATGAGTGACCCAGTTTCTCCAACAAATCCAAGTGATGGAAAGGGGGCAGCTAGGCCAGGGGGAACTCTTATAGAAGAAAAGAAGCTGAAAATGCAAAACTTATCACTTAGATAAGTTTTATGAAGTACCAATTAGATATGCATTATGAACAATATGAAATGCCTGACATCTGAAATATGCTTTAAAGTATTTCAGCAAAAATAGGAAATGAGTAAGTGGGAGGGATGAAAAATAAAAGATTGGCAAAATTGTGGCAATTACTGAAGAGGGATGATGATACTTGGGGATTTATCATTCTTTTCTCTCTACTGTTGTGATTGTGTGAAATTTTTCAAGGTAAAATATTTTCGAAAATGGGAAACAAAGATTTCCCATTTTATGTATTTATACATAAGCAGAACTTCACTATAGAACAAAAACGTAACCCAACCTCTGTAGTAGATTTTTCCTCTTCCTAAGAAAGGCCCTGAAGGGTTCTGCACCCAGAGAAGTGCCCCCTGTCCCAAATTCCATTCACCTTGTAGCATTCATCCCAAATGTGCTTGTTCAGTTCTGCTGTCCCTGCTCCTATTCTTTTGTCTCCTACTCGTTTTTACTTCCCTGCCCAATTCACTGGCTAACATTTCGCTCTGTCTGGCCTGATTCTGGGCTTAACTCTGGGTCCTGGATCTCCCTGTACCCTGGTCTCTATTGTTTGGGACAGGAATTGGAAAGTACCAAGCCTAACCTAAGAGACTATCAGGTTAGCTGGCAGGCACTAGTCTTTTCTTTCTGGGATGATGGATTCCCATGTAATACTACCACAGAGATTTTTATGACAAATTCATTTTCATGTATAAATGTGTAAAAATCAGTGTCATTATCTTTGTTTCATAAATGTAAAAAATGGAAAAGCATAGCAAAATTGTAATTAATAATAAAAATTCAGTTGAAAACAACAAATTATTTTTTTTAAATCACTGAAAACCTAGATCTCCTCCTTAAAAGCAGTTACTGATCAATAAAATTTAAAGCTGCACAATTTAACACATACACATACACATGCACACACAAATATGCACACAGATGTACACACACATCTCTGGTCCAATTAACCTTTATAAGATTCTCTCTTTACTCTTTGAAATATACCATTATATTTTTATTATGTATGCATATGTTATGTGTTACTCATGAAATATTATTTCTGCAAAGGTAAGCTTAATAATAATTTGAGATGCTAAATAATTAAAATTAGATTTAAAGATGGTAGGATTGGGAGATACAGTATATTTATTGATTTTTAAGAACTGGAAAATAAAAAGAGCTAAATATTCCATCTGAAAATTCCAAAATATTTTCATATGTGCTATTCTATAAATTATTTTAGTTTTAGTTAAAATAGTAAAATTTTAGTGCAAAATACATTATTTTATGCATTGTTACTAGAGCACTAAGAAAAAATTATGATTCCAGACTCTAGTTTGATGATCTCCCCATGTGGTTAAGTTGATTCTTGTTTCCATTCATGGATTTTGTCATGTTGCTATATTTAAGAATACTATACAAAAGTCATTTGACTTGGATTGAATACATTCAGACCCTGATTTGGCTCGTTAGCATATATCGAATAGAACATGCCTGTGATATGACCTTGGGCATGTTCTTTGACATTTTTGTCTGAGTATCTACATTTATAAAATGAAAATATAACATATTATTTCCAACATTGGGTTAAAACATAAAAGGTGTTTGGCACATTAGAATCATTCTCCTGTGTAATGCCTGGCTATTATTTGGGTCTGTGAGTGAGTCCCTTAACTTATTTGAATCTGTTTTCTCATTATAGCAATAAAGACAGCATCTCCTTTAGATGTTAAAGATTAAATGAAATAACGTGTGAAAGTGAACTGTAAATTATATTTTTCTTATCATTTTGATTGCATGCCAAGACTCATGTCTGGGCATATCTTTGACAGTGCTTCCAACTCTGAGGAAAGAGAGATACAGAAATTGAGAAGGATTTCCAACCAAACACTGAAAATACCTTCTGTTAACCAAGCCTAAAAATTGACCAGCCATATTATCTTTTAAATGATACGTATTTTAAAACCAAGGACCTGTTTGAAGTTACACACACACACACACACACACACACACACACACACAAATAAATAGGGGGCTGGTTTGGGGTGAGGCAGAGAAGAGTGGAGAAATAGGGGAAGCCTTAGAACTGAGTCAAAATCTACAGAGGAAATAAATGAGCCTATTGATAACATGAACATGTGATTTTAGTAAGTACATTAAATAGTACTCTTTCAATTACAAGTGGCAAGAACCCACACAGCTCACACTGGTTTCAGCAAAAGGGATTTTTATTAGTTTATGTAACTGAAAAACTCTAGGGATGGATCATTTTTAAGCATGACTAAATGCATAGAGTGTATTTGTCCCAAGGAAAATCAAGGATTTGGGTACCAGAAGATCAATCACTTGGGAGCCAAAATCAATATATGTCCATGACAATAAATACTTCAGAATTTGAAGATGTATCAAGGTTCTGATGAGGACATAGATCCCATGATTATAGTCTTTTTCCAAGAGAAAGATTCTCAAGATAATAAATACAAACTGCATAGCATAAGACTGGACCCATCATGTTAGATTCCTTTCTTGCCTTCTTCTATAGTCCCTATTAACTTATTAATTTAAAAAAGTATTATTGCTCTAAATCAATAATACTTTTGGCTATAAGCATCAGGAAACACCCAAAAGTTTTCATCTCTTCAACTCAAGAGGCCAACCCACTTTGGAGATGGAAATCTCAGCCTTAATTCTAAATCCTAAGGGAGGAATCCTGATCAGGTCACTCTTTGCAGGAATGATCCATCTAATCAGCAATAGCCAGAGAAACGGGGCCACATACTATGAACTAGATAATGCACTGTAGAATTGTACACTTGGAACCTGTGTAATTTTTGCTAACCAATGTCACCTCAATAAATAAATAAATAAATAAATAAATAAATAGTGCCATAAATAAATAAATGAAAATTACAAAGGTGCCCACTTCTAGGACCTGGGCATAGGAAAGAGGAAATATATTCAGAGGAGGGGAAATCATTGTGCAGGGTAATGCTCTAAAGTGTCTGGGAGGATAGTCTTTTAATAATAAGGAAAGACTCCTCTGACGCCCTGCCCTGTTAATATTTTGGAAGCATCAATGGTATTCAAAATAGTGACTCGCAAAGATACCATTAACTTTTCTCCTCCATGTAGCTAAGGAGATCTTCACAGACTGAGTTGGCCTGGGGGAGTTAGCAATCTGCTGTGCCCAGGAAGGTAGTCAATTCACTGGCCAAAGACAGTTGAATGCTAAAAAGCCAGAGAAACACGCACTAGAAGAGAAAGTCGGTAGCATTCTATCCAAGGGATCTATAAATCCACCATCTGACTCTATACAGATTCCCTTTTACTGCAGTGACAAATCTTATAAAATAGAAATAGGTGACAAGTTAGCTTTTTTACCTAGAAGAGGGCAGAATGATATTTTAAAAAAATAGAAAACAAAGCTAATCATCTCCTTTCTAAGTTCTAGCTTTTTACAAATAAACTTTTGTTTCAGAATAGTCTTAGATTTAGAGAAAAGTTGCAAAATAGTAGAGACTTCCCATATACTCTGCACTCCATTTTCCCTATTGTTAACAGCCTACATTTGTCACAACTAATGAAGCAATATTGATACATTATTATTATTTACTGAAGTCCAAATTTTATTCAGATTTCCTTAGCTTTTACTTAATGTTCTTTTTCTGTCCCAGGATTCTATTAATACCAAATATACCACATTACATTTAGTCATCATATTTCCTTAGGGTCTTGAAGACTGGTAATTGTTCAGACTTCCCTTGTTGACAGTCTTGGGGAAGACTAGTAAGGTATTATGTAGAATTTCCCTCTCTGGTTTGTCTGATGGTTTTATCATGGTTGGAATGAGGTTAGGGTCTGTGGGAGGAAGACCATAGAGAAAATTTGCCATTCTCAGTACATCATGTCAAGGGTACATACAATCAACATGACTTATCACCGATGATATGAAACTTACTTATATGGCTGAGGTAGTATTGGGTTTTTTCACTGTAAAGTTACTCAATTTCTTCTCTTTCCCTACTGTGTTTTTTGGGAGGAAATCACTGTGCTCAATTCATACTAAAGGAGAGAGGAGCTATGCTCTCTTTCTTGAGAGGAGACTATCTGCATAAATAATTTGGAATTCTTCTATATAGGAAATTTGGTTATTCACCCCCATTTATTTATTCAAGCATTTATTTATATGAGCATAGACTTACGGATATTTCTTTTACATCTTAGATTATAATCCAGTCCTGCCTTATTTATTCTATTTCTTAACTTGTTCCAGCTTTGGCCAAGGGCAGGTCTTTTGGTTGGCTCCTATATTTCCTTGTCTTACCCTACTGTGGTGGTGGTATTGCTGCTGTTAGTGCTTCCTCACTTTATGGCACTGTAAGATACTCCAGGCTAATCTGTACATTCCTTGTCCCAGTCCTAGAATCTGTCCTTTCTCCAAGGAGGCATGGTTTCTTTTATTGCAGAATGGTATTAAATACCAAGATATGGGTACTGGGCGTGCTTGTTGCTCTTGGGGTGTTGTTATTTCTGGGCCTTTGCAGTGAACTGAGCTTGAAAATATATGTGTGTGTACTAACTTGTGTCTACACATGCCTGTAATAATTTTTATATTTATCCATTTGTGTCTGTAATAAGCTAAACATGAGTTCACAGTGATATCTTCAACTCTAATTCAGTACCATATGGTTTACTGTAGCCTTTCCCTCTTGCTTATTTGTAATTTCTCACTTCCACCTTTCACCATCCATTTACTTATTGCTCAATCCCAGGTTTGCTTTTCAAAGTAAAGGATAAAGAAATAAACCACCAGCTCAGATGGAGATGATAGATATTGGTCCTAACAGACCTCACAAATGTCTGTGCTGAAGAAGAAAGTTTATTTATTCTTATGTATCAAGGAAAAGAGGGTAAAAAATTTCCCTGATATAAAAAAAAATCATCATGAGAATAGAAATAGAGAGGATTTTTGGAAGCTAGTTGTTGTACACATTGGGTTACTATTAGAACACTTTCTGAACACCTTGCAGGCAAATCATTCTTTCCATGTATATAAAGTGTTCCTAGGGAGGCTTTAACATTAGGGACCCTGACCTGTCCTTTGCATCCGGCACTTGTTGAAAATCAGGGAAATCTAATGTGACAAATGTGGCTTTGCACTGGACCCATTACACTTTCTGTTTCCACGTTGACACTATGGAGCCATGAAAACATCATTGGGTAACTGGCTAACTTTCCATCTCTAATTTTGAGGCAACAGTAAACAAGATTGACCCCTTAGACATAGATAGTAAGCACCAGACCCCTAAGTGCCTTGGCCTTAGCATGAAGGACTCAGAGAGAAAAGGCACACTTACAATAAACAGGAGCATTTACTTCTCAGAGGTGTTCTAATGTAAATAATCTAAATTATTTTGTGTGCCAAGTATAAAGAAGCAGGTCATGCTGATTAGGTGGAAACAAGACATTGCCCCTGCCCTCTAGGGTTGTATGTTGTTCAGGGCAATACACGTAAAATGGGTATAAGGTTAGATGTTTAATGTTTCTTTGAGTGCTTCTTTTCTATACTTTTAAGATATGATGCACCTTCCCTTTGTATAATACTTGTTTTGCAGCCCAAATGTGCAATATAGAGTGCCAAATTTAACAAGCTCTTTCATGCCAATGTTAGCACTCCCTGTAGGACAGAGATTTGAGTATCTTAATGATCTATAACATCATCTACCTGATTGCAACATCAGACAGCAAGTTGGATGACTTGCCAACTTATTTGAGAAAGTACCTGGCATTTCAAAATGCACAGCTCCAGGCAAGGCTGAATCCTGAAGACTGATGTCTGCTGGGAATAATTGCTCTCATGATAGTGTGCAAGTCTGATGATTGTCTTGCTCTATGGACTAAATTAATATTTTAACATCAGACAGATGCATGAAAATCAAGTTAACATTCATGTCACGCCCTGGCTTCTTAGAGATGTCAGGCCCAGCCAGCCAGTCACAATAGTAACCACAGCGGTGAATTTACTACAGTCCCATTCATATCAGTAGTGAAATGCTGTGCTAATGTATTTGCTCTACAGAAAAGATTGGATTTCTGCTTTGGTTACCTGATTCCACTCCAGGATCTCTGAAGGGACTGGGGTCTTAGGCTCAGTTCCATGAGATGTGCCTAGGATTGTCCCAAAGCGCCCAGTTCTGTCTAGCTTCCTCACTTCAAAAGTTAACTCCAACTCTCATGTATTTCCAGCTAATGGATATTGTTCTATTAAAATTCAGAAGCCCATGCATCTTTGGGTAGTAATGGTGCCAGGAGGCCCCTTTTATTATATTCCATGCACCTGAGCAGATCCCATTGCGTGAGCAAATGTGAATCAACACTGAATTAGCCACATCGCTCTTGATTGACACTGCTGTTCGTACTACTTGTCTCAATTATCAGGTGGAAGGGTCCTTCTCAGTCCCAGTCCTGAAGTCCCAGCTTATTTTCATGTTGTGAAAATTACATCTGCATGTGTTGTCACAGAAAATAATAAATATATTTATGTTAAATAAATACCATTAGCATCTTATGTTTCCTTTTTCCTCATGCTGTATTATCATCAGAAATGACAGAACTCTTAAGGTTTATGCCTGTGAGTGTTTTGCCCTGGTTTCTAATGAAACATTTATTAAATCTTGAGAAATTAGATCCCCAAACTGTATATGGATTATCTATTCAAGGTAGTGAAATTATTTAATCAAAATGTAAAAATGATGGGGCTTGAGATTCATACTGAAAAAGTGATCATATCACTGTTATATAATATGAAAATTATCTCCTTGGAAATTTTTAGTGGTTGCCAACAGGCACCATAAACTACCATGCAGTGTTAATTTCAGGATAGTTTTGGTAAACTCTTCAGTCAAATTAAGCAGACCTGGCATTGGCAGTGTAGCCATTAACTTTCTGATGTTAGTAAAAACAAAATTGGTGAGTAAAATTAAATTAAATTTTGACACACTTGTCTTAAGATATTAATGAAACATTTCAAAACACTGTTATGAAGTGTCCAGATTCTCAGATGTTTATTGCATGAATTTTGTTTGTTGTGCATATTTCAAAAAATATGTGTCTGACACATTTCAATCCTGAAACATGTGTTTATCTTTACTGTACGTTCAGCAATAACATTTGAGCAACTTTTATCAGCAAGCAATATTTTCAGTTAATACATATGGTTTAAAAATCACGTAAGAATGGATTTAAACTTGCTAAATATAAAGTCACTGTAGCTTTAGTTATTGCTCATTGCATTAGTTTAGGTGCTAGCCTGTAGGTGCTTTGCATATACTGATTTTATTAAAGCAAAAATAACTGCACACAAAAAATGTAGATAACCAAGGGGTAATTATGGAAATGGAAGTAAATATTTTAAAAGCAGAATTGTGACTGTAAACAGTGACCTTTATTTTGGTTAATAAGTATATTTTTCAAGATAAATTATATTTTAATTTAATTTTTGTTTATTTTTATGAGACAGTATTGATACATTATTAGCCATAGTTTACTTTAGGATTATTCTTTGTGTTATTCATTCTTTGGGTTCTAACAAATGTATAGTGACATGTATCCACTATTGCAGTATAATACAGAATAATTTCACTGACCCCAAAATCCCCTGTGCTCCAATATTCATCCATCCCTCCCTCTCCTTAAGACCTGGAAACCACTGATACTTCTACTGTCTCCATAATTTTGTCTTTTACAGAACGTTACAACATTGGAATCATACAGTATGTAGCCTTTTCAGATTGGTTTCTTTCACTTAAGAATACAAATTTAAATTTCCTCCATGTCTTTTTGTGGTTTGATAGTTTATTTTTTTCTGTTGTCTGTGTGTACCAGTTTATTTACCCAAGTCTTGGTTGTTTCCACGTTTTGTTAGTTATGAAAAAGCTGCTGTAAACACCCATGTACAGGTTTTTGTGTAGTCATAAATTTCCAAATTGTTTGGGAAAAAACCAAAGAATGCAAGTCCTGGATTGTATGGTAAAATTATATTAAGTTTTGTAAGAAACTGCCCAACTGTCTTCCAAAGTGACTACCATTTTGCATTCCCCCTGGCAATGAACGGCAACAATGAGTGAGAGTTCCTGTTGTGTCACATCCTTGCCAGCATTTGGTGTTATCAATGTTTTGGATTTTAGCTATTCTAATAGGTAAGTGGTTGTATATCATTATTGTTTTAAATTTGTAATTCAATCATAATGTATGGTGTTGAGCATGTTCTTCATAGGCTTATTTACCATCTGTGTATCTTCTTTGGGGAGGTATCTGTTCATGTCTCTTGCTCATTTGTAAACTGGGTTATCTGTTTTCTTTTTACTTCAAGAGTTCTCTACATATTTTGGATATCAGTCTTTCATCAGATATATGTTTTGTAAATATTTTCTCCCAATGTATGCTTCGTCTTTTCATTCTTTTTTTTTTGCTTTTTGGTATGTGGGTAGCTCCCTGACTGGGAATCGAACCCAGGCCGCAGCGCTGACAGCACCAGCGCCGAAGCCTTAAGCCACTACACCATCAGGGAACTCCCCCGTCTTTTCATTCTTTTAATAGGCTCTTTCTCAGAGAAGTTTATACATTTAATTAAGTCCAATTTTTTCTTTCACGGATCATACTTTTGGTATTGTATCTAAAAAGTCATCATCAAATGCAAAGACATCTAGATTTACTAAGAAATGTATCCTTATTGTGGTAAAATATACGTAGCAAAAATTTACCATTTTAATCATTCATAAGTATACAATGCAATGGCATTAAGTAAATTATATTGTTGTATATCTAATAAATGTATTTTAAATATATATTTTTAATGTCAAAAGTAAAATATGTTCATTTAAAAAATTAAAAAATACAGAAGAGCAAAAAGTGTAAAGTAAATCCCTTTTTCAAGATATAACTTTTGAGGTTTTGGTGTAAAGCCTTTCAAACATACACACACACACGAACACTCCCATTATATATATATATATATATATATATATATATATATATATATATATATATATAATTTTTACAAACATAACCTTAGGATCATTCTGTTCACATTGTTTGACAACCTGCTGTATAATTAACAATGTATTTTTACTTCACATTATATTTTCTACTATCATTAGGTATTTTTTATAGAACACAATTATCGTAGTTAATTCATATTTCATCATGTGAATATAGCATTATGTATTTAGCCAATTCCCTAATATTTGACTCATGGAGTGGGTTTTAGAAATGTCATTACTAGGTCAAAGGATATAGATGATATATCCTTTTAGGCTTTTATTTATTTATTTAAAAAATTTGTACTGTCACCAAATTGCTGTTCAGAAAAGTGATTCCAATTTACAAGATAAGATCATGCTTATTCCTTTACCTATCACCAATGTTTGATGATTAATTTTTAAAATATCTCCACCAAACAAAACACATTGATACAGTTTGCAAGATGGGGAAATGGAGAGAGGAGTTATATTCAGCAACCTAAAGATCCAAATTCAAACAGTCACTTTTAAAAGCACCAAAAATGGAAGGAATTTAAAGGCTCACCTGAGAATACAAGAAATCAGGACAATCTCCTTAAAATAATAGCATATTTTTAAGAAAAGCCTTACTGCACTAGTCTGTTACTGGCCAGAATTAACCTGTATTTCAAAACCTCTAGTGCTTTAAGTTGTCTCTTTTTCTCCAAGCACTGAGCCATTTAAGTACTAAGGCATGTGAAATGTTAATTTCTGTCTTTTTAACTTGTTGAGGGTCCCAACTACAGCTATATTCTCAATTATTTATGCATAATAACAGAAGAATGCATAGGACAATACTTTACTGTCTTTAATTTTGCAGCAGTCACTATGGGATGCCTGCATCATCATTTTCAACACCTGCATGAGTCTTCTTAACTGATGGGTGGGGATATTTTTCTAGTATAAATGATATTTGTCACATGAAGAGTGGATAAATCACAAAGTAAATTATAAATTATAACAATTCCTAATTTTGGTCAAATTAGTTGAATTGACACATGGAAGACTGCCTCCTGGGGAATTTTCTTTTTTTCTATTTTGAAGACTTTGAAGGAGTTAATCACAAAGGTTTTCTTGAAAATATGTTATTTTAACACTTTCAATTTTTTATAAATGTCAAATATTTATAATATATACATCCTCTTATGCAAGGAGGGAATGCTTAATGGTTCTTGTAGTTGAAAACTACAATAAAATATGGTAAGGAACCTAAGTAAGTTCTAGGGATCTCCATTGCCACACATTGGTAAGATGTGTAAACACTTAGTACTTGGTTTGTAGATATTGAAATGATCCATGCAGACAGAAATTGAACTATATCCTCATTCAGGTCATGCATTTCACCAGAATCCATGCTAGAATTAAGCATGGTGTTGACTGTGAAGCTCGTTTTGATAATCCTACCCTTTTGCAAATCAATTAGGCATCTTGACTGAGAGACTGCATACTGTTAATTAGCAAAAATATATCTTATGTTGGAGAATATTTATAACTCACACTTTCTGTTTATGCTGACATGACATTTACTTGATTCTATATAGTAAAATAAATGATTTTGACAGAATTTGCTTGATTATCCTGCCCCCCCTTAGACTGGATAAACTACATCTAAGTTATATAACTCTTTCTTTAGAATGTTTATTATGAAGGGAAAAAATCACAAGTTTCTTTCTTGTTAACTGGAATGTGAAATTAGCATATTTCTGAAGCTTCAGGAGATTCATCAAAATTTGAACTATGTTTGAAATAAATACCAAAAGAGCTCTGACTTTCTGTCACTTTGCTGGTATAATTGCTGAAGGTCAGGAGCTGCATCTTACATAGCCCCAAAGGCACAGCAAGTGTTCTAGAAATATTTGGGGGTTATAAAGAGCCCAGGGAGCCCCTAAAAATATGATTCTATTGTTTTGTCATCACCACTCCAGGGTGGTGTTTTACTTACTTAAGCAAATGTCCCCAGGCATTCATATTGAGATTAACATAAATCACAGTATTGTTCAGCTGTTTGACATTTAATACTTCATATCTGGATGCACACAGATGCTTTTTCTCCCCCCTCAGGAGAGCTAAATCATGACAACTCTGCTTAGGGGTAGCAATTTGCCACTAACTATCTAAAAATACAAAGTTGAAGAACAGTTAAGATGGGGATCCTAATAGCCTAGACATACTAAAATTCATCCTATTTGGTTGTGAGCTCAAGGTGCAGCTCCTGTGGTTTATCTTGCTATACCACCCAGAATGAGTGCCCACCATGTCTCTGCTGCTCCTTCTCAAGGTCATTTGGAACAGTATTCCCAATTTACTGAAACCTAAGTCCCACTATAGGTTCCAGATAAAACAGAAGTTAGGACTCCGCATAAGCTGTAGTTAAACATCTTGACTCTTCTTCCCATAGTGTCTCCTCTTTAGACATTAGCTTGGTCATTATCTGGTGGCTACTGACAGTGCTCACCAAGTTTTCCAGTTCACTACTCCTTCCAGGCACGTGGTCCCTTGGAGTTAGGTGTATGACTTGCTCTGGCTGGGGAAATGTGAGTGGGACCATTCAATTACTGATGCTGAGCTATCCAGTTCTCTTCCCCATTGCCACAACTGTACGTGATACAGATCATTAATCTGGGATTCTAGAATAAGAACAATATTGATTAGAACCCTCCTGCTAATATGCAATAGACATGTAGCATGAGGAAGAAATAAGATTTTCTTTTAAACTGTTTACTGTATTTTGCTGTGTATTATATAATACACATTATATAATGTGTATTCATGTTTTTGGCCCAAACTTTCAGGGTAATATTTTGCTTTTTCTTTTTTTATTGTTAAATTTGTTAGGGTGACATTGATTAGTAAAAACTACATAGGTTCCAGGTGTACAATTTTATAGTACATCATCTATACATTGTGTTATGTGTTCATCACCCAGAGAGAGTTCTCTTTCCATCATCATATATTTGAGAACCTGTCCTTTCTCTCCCATCTCCCTCCCCCCATACCCTTAGATAACCACTTACTACTAAACTATTGTGTTCATGAGTTTTTGTTTCTTTGTTGCTTTCAGCTTGTGTTGCATAAGTGAGTGAAAATATATGGTTCTTGGGTTTTTCTGTCTGGCTTATTTCACTTTGCGTGAAGGTCTATCCATGCAGCCCTATTCTTTTTATGTAGAATTACTTTGACTATTTGGGGTCTTTTGTGGTTCCTTATGAATCTGATAGATATTTTATCTATTTCTTGCAAGAATATCTGTGGGATTTTGATGGGAATTGCATTAAACCTATATATTGCTTTGCATAATATGGCCATTTTAACAATGTTGAGTCTTCCAAGAACACAAACTATCTTTTCATTTCTTTGTGACCTCTTCAATTTCTTTTTAATAATGTCTTTAGTTTTCAGTGTATAAGTCTTTCATATTCTTCGTTAACTCCTAGGCATTTTATTCTCTTTATTGAGATCACAAAAGGTATTGATTTTCTCATTTCTTTTTCTGAAGTTTTGTTGTTGGTATATAAAAATGCAATTGATTTTTGTACATTGATTTTATATCCTGCAACTTTACTGTATTCATTTATTATTTCTCATAGTTTTCTGGTGGAGTTTTTGGAATTTTCTATATAAAGGATCATGTCATCTGCAAATAGTGACAGTTTGATTTCTTCTCTCCCAGTTTGGATACCTTTTATTTCTTTCTCTTGTCTGATTGCTCTGGCTAGAACTTCCAGTACTCTATTGAATAACAGTGCTGACATGGACATCCCTGTCTTGTTCCTGATTTTAGGGGAATAGACTTCAGCATTTCCTCATTCAGTATGATATTAGCTGAGGGTTTGTCATAGATGGGCTTTATTATGTTGAGGTGCTTTCTTTCCATACCCATTTTATTCAGTGTTTTGATCATAAATGGATATTATATCTTGTCAAATGTTTTTTCTACACCAATTGATATAATCATATGGTTTTTATCTTTTATTTTGTTTATGTGGTATATCACATTGATTGATTTGCATAAGTGGAACCATCCTTGTGTTCCTGGGATGAATCCCAATTGATCATGGTATATAATCTTTTTAATGCATGGTTGTATTCTATTTGCTAATATTTTGTTTAGGATTTTTGCATTTGTATTTATGAGAGATATTGGTCTATAATTCTCTTTTTTTGTGTGTTATCCTTACCAGATTTTGGTATTAGGGTCATGTTGTCCTTGTAGAATGAGTTGGGAAGTATTGCCTCATCTTCAATTTTTTGGAAGAGTCTGAGAAGAATAGGCATTAATTCTTCTTTGAATGCTTGATAAAACTTGTTTGTGAGACCATCTGATCCTGGGCTTTTGCCCTTACGGAGGTTTTGGATGATTGTTTCAATTTCTTTACTATTGATTGGTCGATTTAGATTATCCAGTTCTTCTTGGTTCAGTCTAGGTATACTGTACATATCTAGAAACTTGTCCATTGCTTCTAGGTTGTTAAATTTGGTGGCTAAAGCCTTTTATAATATTTTCTTATGATCCTTTGTATTTTTGTAGTATCAGTTGTAATTTCTCCCCTGTTATTTCTAATTTTGGCTATTTGTGTCTTTTCTCCTTGTCCTTTTGTGAGCCTCGCCAAGGTTTGTCAATTTTATTGATTTTTTTCAAAGAACCAGCATTAATATTTCCTATTATTTTTCTGTTCTTAATTTTATTTAGTTCTCTAATTTTTATTATTTTTTTCTTTCTGCTCATTTTGGGCTTTTTTTGGGTTCTTTTTCTATTTTTTAAGATGGGATGTTAGGTTGCTTACTTATAATTTTTTTTTATTTTTAAGATGGGTTTGTAATGATATAAATTTCCCTCTTATTATTGCTTTTGCTGTGTTCCAATAATTTTGATACATTGTATTTTCATTGTCATTAGTTTCTATGTATTTTTAAATCTCTTCTTTTATTTCTTATTTGATCCAGTCATTTTTAAATAACATGTTTAATTTCCATGTATGTGTGATTTTTTTCTGCTTTGTTTTTGCAGTTTATCTCTAATTTCAAAACTTTGTGGCCTAAGAATACAATTGGTATGATTTCAGTGTTCTTGAATTTGCTGATCCTAGTTTTGTGTTCCAGCATATGGTCTATCCTTGAGATGTTTTATGTGCACTAGAAAAGACTGTAAAGAATGTATAGTCTTGTGTCATAAGATGAAGTGCCCTATAAATGTCAATTATGTCCAATTACTGTAATGTATCATTTAAAGCTGGTATCTCCTTATTAATTTTCTGTTTGGATGATCTGTCCATGGTTATTAAGGGGGTGTTTAGGTCCCCTACTAAAATTGTGTTTTTGTCACTTTCTCCTTTTAAATCTATTAGTAGTTGCTTTGTATATTTTGGTGTTTTCTGATTGGGGCATATATATTAATAAATGTCATGTCTTCTTGTTGTATTGTTCCTTTTATCATTATGAAATTGTCTATCTTTGTCTCTTATTACCTTTTTTATCCTGAAGTCTGTTTCATCAGATATCAGTATGGCAATGCCTATTTTTCTTTGGATGCCATTTGCTTGGAGTATTGTTTTCCACACTTTCACTCTGAGTGTGTATTTGTCTTTGTGGCTGAGGTGTGTTTCTTGGAGAGAGCATATGGTTGGGTTTTACTTTTTAATCCAGTCTGCTACTCTGTGCCTTTTTATTGGTGAGTTCAGTCCATTTACATTTAGGGTGATGATGGATATATGAGGATTTTCTACGACTGTTACTTCCTCCATTTTTAATTTTTTGTTGTTCCAATTCTTCCTTATTTATTTTGATTTTTTTGTTTCAGGTTAAATAGTCTCCTTCAGTATTTCTTGAAATGCCAGCCTTATCCTGGAGAATTCCCTCAGTTTGTGCATGTCTGTAAAGGTCTTTATTCTTCCCATTTGAGATTTCATTTGGATCCCAATTGTTCAATTGTTATTTTCCAGGGGAGATTTCAAGGATATCATCTCTTACTGCCATCTTAAGTCAATAATCATTTTAATTCTTTAATTCAAATTTTTATTAGTTTAAATTTAGGTACTTGTTTTTTGTACTATAAAGGAAGTTTAGCATTTCTTTTTTAACATATTCTGGTACAATAAATTTTATGTATAAAATTATTTTTATATAAAAATGATTATCATATTCCAGGGTATTATTTTGCATATGGGTATCATTATTGATTTCTAGAGTTACACTTCTAAGTCGTAAGCATAAATTTTGTTACTGCAGCAAACCTTAGCTAACACACCTGTCCCTAAATGGGATTTGTGTTCCAGATTATTTATTCATTTATTTGAGCTTCAAGTCAGAATGTTTCCTCACTCTGTAAGTATTATCCTAGACCTGGACCTACTTCCTTGCTTCATTGTCTAACTCTAGTCACTTCCTGATCCTGCAGACTGAATCCCTGCCTCAGAACTCTAGCCTGGCTAACCTTATCAACAAATCTTATGTGTAATTCCTGCTACCTAATTCTTCATTAGCACTCATTCTAGAGTCCACACAGCTGGCTCCTTTCATTTGCTGGAACTCCCTCTAGAGTCCTGAATGTCCATAGATCTTGCTGGGCCCATAGATGCTTTATCTGATCAATACTTGTGCTTCCTTGATCAGCCTAAGCTGGAATGGCTCCTGCATTGCACATGCAGGGTCCTCCAGTTGTTCCAGGTCTGGATTTTGGCTCTCTCTGCTCTGTTTGCCCTGTATTACCAGGCAGCATCCCTTTCAGAGTGATCACCATGTGATCAATAGTGGCCAGGTGAGAGCAATGAGAGGTGAAGAGCATGGTCTGGCAGGTGGTAAGAATTAGTGAGTTTCAGATTAAGAAACAGAACTATCCTGTATGTTTTGGTAACTTTCTAGTTTTGAAATATGTCTGTAAAAATAGTCTGTAAGATGACTTGAGTACTCTGTCCCAGTTATTACATTTCTGACTGGATGGCAATTCAAGGATGCTCATAAAAATTTATGTAAGGATATTCATAATAGTGCTATTTATAATAGCAAGGAGAAAAAGTAAATACTTAATGTACCAGTGGGAGAAAAGTGAATGTAAATTATTAAATGTTCATATGATAAAATAACATCATGTTATTTTTTATCTTTAAAAATATTTAAGGATAAGAAAAAACATAATAGATTATTAAGTAAAAAGGCAGAAATTCTAAATGAGAAGTGCTACCTAATCCTGTTTTAAATTTTTATATTTATATTTGTATAGAAAATAAACAAATGATATATAGCAAAATATAGCTGAGCTTCTGAGTAATTTCATTTTTCTTCTTTATACTTTTTGTATTTCCCAAATTTTCTATTCACATGTGTTAGTTTTTAATCAGAAAATAATATTATAAAATATGATAAGCTACATGGTTTCTACTTGGACATGGTCTCAACTATTATCTTGAGACCCAGAGATGAGTATTCCATGTCTGCCCTTTCTTGGCAATCATGTATTCTCAGGTTTCATAACAGATATCTTCCCTCCCTCCCTTCCTTCCTTCCTTCCTTCCTTCCCTTCTTTTCTCTCTCTCTCTCCCTCCCTCCTTCCTTCTCTTCTCCTCTCTTTCTCTCTTTCTTTCTTGTCTTGCTCCATTTTTCACAAAAATTTTAACAAAATTAATAACTACTAACAAAACCCAGAACATAATATGTAGGTTTCCAGGCATGTTTTCTATTAGGATGTATATATTATGTTATTCTGAAAGCAATAGTAATAATTTAAAATTTTCATGGTTTAAAAACTCACTTGTGAGTAAGACTTTGGAACAATATATACTAGAGGGGTTTGTTTGTTTGTTTGTTTGTTTGTTTTTGGCCCAGAAAAATGTTGAGGAACAGACAAAAATTTATGAATGGCTAACTTTGAAGAAATCTAAAGGTTTTAGAAACTGCTTTTAACTAAATCCAGAACTGCAAATCACTAAGCTGATCCTGTTTGGAAAGGGAAGAAAAGCCTATCAAGCATAGGCTGCATTGCCCACTTATTCCAAATAACACATGGAACCATTTGGCACCCAGAACAGTAATGGCCCCTGAGTTCTGTTCTGCTACAGCCAGGTTCCAACCTTCTTGCCTTATCTCAACGTTTCTGATCCCGACTCCAGTCGTTTCAATCACAAACTCCTTCCTCTTTCTGTGTCCTGATTTGCTATAAAATGGGTGTCAAATGCATACATGTTGAATAAAAATGATGAAATGAATTAATAAAGTTATTTGAATCATGAGCTTATGTAGCAGTGTAATACTGAACTGCTTTGGACAGGACTCACAGAAGGATCTATCTATGAGACCTATAGAAGGCCTTTGTAGCCAAACTAGCATGACCCTCCTCTACTCTTGCTGCCCAATCCTCCTCTATTACCCTAATACCATGCCTGCCACTCCAACCCTAAGACATGTCAGGAGTGGATCAGTGACATAGAAGCAGCTTTTGCAAGACATGTCTATTTTACTAAGTTGACAAATTGGCCTGAGAGTAAATAACATAATCTGAACATGATGTATTAAGGAGATATAAATTATTTTCTTGCCATTTAAACAAAATTCTACCTTCTATATAGTCAGGGCCCCAAGCACCATGGATCAACCTGCCACCGAAATATTCACCAAAGGAGAGGAAAAGAAAATGATTCTGGAATCCTCAGATAACTTTTCTTTCTCTATTCTTGCCTTGAATAAGTTTAGGATCTGTCATCCTGAAATTGCAGTTAGTGAAACTGGCAGCTTTGCATCCATCCCTGTGCAAAGCTATACACTGGAATAAATACCTTTGGCATAATGTCATGGGTTTGGTGAAATTTCAGAGCCAATGACAGGCATCTGAGCAATCTGCCATCTCACTGACATTCCACCACATGCCTTAAAATTCTCCAGGCAGGTCTGACTGAAATCTTACAAGGCATGTATGAGTACTTCAGGTAAATTCTTACTATAATTTAGGTGCATTTGAGTGATTCTAGACCTTCAGATATTAAGTACTTGGCTGGACACAGAGTCCAAGAGAAATGATGTGTGATGACTTTAAAAAGATTTAAGCAATGAATGGTCTGAAAGGATTCCTGTGAAATTGTTTCATCCTTACTTAATCTGCCTCTTAGTTTTTAAAATCAATAGAAATATACTATATATGGAGATTTTCCCTATAAGTACAGTAGCAAAAGGGAAGCATGTGGCCTGTGACTTAATAAGGTAGATGTTAAATAGGACTATCTATCTTCCTGGGGAGATTTTTTTTTCTGAATAATTGTTAACATCCTTCAGGGGATCCTGATCCCTGCAAAATGTCACTGTTGAGGTCTAATCCTCATGCAGCTGAACAAACTGATCCTTTCCTTGGCTCCCTGTGAATGAGAGGGAAGGCTCATCCTGTAGAGTTTTTATTTGCTTTGGGTAGCTACACCCCTAGATGCAGAGTTAAAAGGGTTATTCACATCTTCAGAATGAAATTTTAAAGATACATACAGAAAAAACTCAAGATTTAGACAAATTATAGGTCTTGTGGATGTGTTAAAAGAAAGTCTAGAATATTTTGGATGTGCTACCAAGCAGGCTTTTCACTGACTTACAGGTTTTTTTATATACTTAAACTCTCTAATAAAATGACTTTAATTTTTAAAAATTAGTTTTATCTATATGGCTTGTTGTTCAGTTAAAATACTGCTTATAAATTATTTGTAGATAGATTGGTAGATAAATAAAACTCTCTGAAATTATTAATTCCCCAGAGTGGTTCATAATAAAGGAAGATTACAGTAAGAAAAACATTACAAGTATTTTGACTTCAACCCAATCCTATAATTTTAAAACCAGTACTTGTAGTTTAACATAGATTGGGGAGTGAGACTTTTCATACATTGCTAGTAGAAATATAAATTGCTACCAACTTTCTAGAGAACTATTTGGCACTATATATCAAAAGCCTTAAAAAGCATGTGTACTTTGGACCACTAATTCTACTCTATTGAGTTTATTCTAGGGACATGGTAATACACACAAAAGTTTGTATACAAGGATCGTTTATTGCAGCATCATTCATAATGATAAAGAATTGGAAACAACATAAATGTCCAACAATTCAATATTATTTGAACAGATTATTTAAAAGATCATGCAATGGAACACCAAGTAGCCAGAAAAATATTATTTGAAGTATACTTAGTAAATATAAAAACATAATGGGAAGAAAAAGAGCTAAATATGTAAATATTTATTTTAAAATTAATACAACACTGGAGACAAATACAATAATCAACTGGTTAAGAAATTGTGGGGAATCTACAATGGAAAACTATGCAGTATTAAAAAAGTACATGATATGGATCCATCTCTGAGATATATTATGAGTAGGAAAAGCAAATTACAGAATAGGTTGTATAGCAGGCAACCAATTTTGTAGCTAAAAGATGCACAAGGGCTGCCCAGAAAAAAATCCAGACATAAATGACTCTGTTTTTCATATTACATGACTGGATACATTTTGGACAACCCTTGTGTATATGTATATGTATAGATATTTCTGGAAGTCTGCCAAAAAACTAGTAACATCGTTTGCCTCTGTGGCGGTAAGGGGTGGGTTGGCAGTAGGAGGGAGACTTTCTTCTTGTGTAAAAATTTGTTCTATTTGAATATTTTTTTCATATGCTTCTGTAACTTAATAAATAAATAAATAAATAAATACCAGGATGTATACAATGATTTTAATTTGTAAATAATTTCATGTCTATCCACCTGAATAGAAAAGACTCAAAACCTAACAACAATGGTAAACAAGAATTACCTTTGGGTTATAGAATTATGGATAATATTTATTTTCTTCTGTGTGTGTTCCTGTAATTTCTGAGCCTGCACCCCACCCCCTCCCCAGGACAATCAACAATGATTTAAAAAAAATTAAGAAGATGAGGAGAGAAGGGAAATTAAAAAAAAAAGTATCTAAAGGTCTAAAGGGAAAGAAGGTGGTGAGGAACAGGACCAACTTGGTTCCAGTGAGCTCTGAGAGTAGCACGGGTCCTGTGTTAGGCAGGACCGGACTTACTTCCCAGCTGGAGTAGGTAATTGTGGTTGCACAACCCATCTACTGAATGGGGTCTGCACATATGTAATTTATTTTATTACTATCTCTCAATTGTTCTCAATCTTGCCTGTACACTGGAAAACCTAGGTAAATAAAAAAAAATACTAAAAATATACCAAGCCCCACCCCAGACCAATTAAATCCAAATATTTGGGGTGAAAATCCAGCATTTAGTAGTATTTAAATCTCCCCAGGTGATTCTAATGGGCAGCTAAAGGTCAGAACCATGCTTTAGCCTAGGGCTTTGATCTAGTTGAAAATGCAAATATTCCTTCAAGGGTGCTGTGATTTAGTATCAGTAGGCACGGACTTCCTGAGAATAGGTAAAAGATTAAAGAAACCACTGACTCTTTCAAGAAAGATGACACATTCTGAGACCAGGAAAGATGGAGACCAAATACCGTAGCTTCTCCATTAAATGGAACTCAAGCAACCGCTGAAACAACCTACAAAAAAACTGAAGAAATAATACTTCAAATAAAAATTAAAATAAAATCAATTTTTAGCAGAAATGTAAGTTTAAACTTGGCACGTGTGCAAAATCTGACTTTGCATGAGAGGCACAGGGCCTCAAAGCAAGCTAATTATTTGCTAACTTTTCAAGAAAGCTGCACGCAAGTTTGCCAGTACAACATTGTCTACTGATGTAGGTCCAAAACCACCCACATCCACTTCTCCTGATCCTGTGCTAGCTACATCCGCTGATCCTGGTGATACTGCTGTGATGTCTACCCAGAAAATTCTCTAGCCCTACTGTAACACTTGTAAGTGTGTATGTGTGTGTTGTTTTCTAAGTTACTTGAAGTTAAAAAATTGTTAGTGAAGTTCATTAGGTTTAAAAGTTTATTGACTGACATTTAACTAAAATTGCACACTGCATTCACAAAGCTGTTTTTACAATAAAGCTGTTACATTGTCTTTGTTTATCTTAATTTGTTTTAATCACTGTATTTAAAATCAATATCAAGGCAATACAGAGTTTATGGTATGGTATGGTATGGTATGGTATGAGGTATAGTATTAATTAGGCCTATTTTTAACAGTAACTCTCAAGCAACCAGAAACTGCATTTATCTGGCATCTACCAATCCCCATGGGTGCCAGTTAACTAAGACTCTACTGTGTGATTTCTCCCAGGACTTGTTCATTTTAAAGGCAGGGGGCATCAGTAATAACAAATTGAGAGTGAGAAAACTCAAGTTCAAGTTCTGCTTTTGCCACTTCGTGGCTGCAAAACCTGGATCAATTTTTAGACCCTCTAGGTATGACCCTGATGGAAAATGTGCCAAGTGGATTAGCTCAGAGGTTTTGAAAATGGCCTGAAGGAAGTGGAAAGAGGAGGAAGTGTAGGGGTTCCATGTCACTCCTCCCTAATCAGTATACCTGTACCTTCACCCTTTTATATATTGGCTTTTGCATATGCTTATTTTTAAGAAATGATTCCTGGATTTAAAAGAAATTCCCAGGAACATATGGCTCCTTAGGTCTCTTTATTCTATGGTCTTTGCTTCTTAATGTAAGCCAAACAGTGAGCTGAAAATATGTAACATTTTCTCTACTTTTCTCATCATTCAGGGGGACTTGATTTCCTTGATACCATGTCTTTTTGGAGAGGCTGTGGAAGCTTCTATTGTTTTCATTTGGTCAATCAATGGCTTTGAACCTAGTTCTTTTGTTCCAGTCACAGAGGCAAAAATCATGTAAAATTTTAAGTTGTAAAGAACAGTTAATCCTCCACAGCACGTTCCTTCTCTAGAGGAATAAATTCTCTACTTGTATGCCAATTCCTGTACAACTTCTATTTCCTGGCCAGGAAAGGGTAAGGCAAGTGAGGCATTTACCTTGGGTGCAAAATTTAAGAGAGCACCAAAAATGTCAGTAATCAAGATAAATAATATTTTAAGGAAAATTTTAGAAGAATTAATGCAAAAATCCACGAACAAATTATCGAAAATTTAAGTACAGGGAGAATCACTAATTCATCTTTTCGGAGCTGTAGTGGGACCCAAGGCAAAACAATTCCTCACACACTGCATCCATTCCAGGCCCCATTTCACATGGTCCAGAGCATTCACCCCGAATCTGGTTCTTAAGAATTTGTATAAAGATGAAAAGATGGAAGTACAGGTACAATGACAAGTTTTATTTATTTATTTATTTATTTATTTATTTA